>JAWWEH010011134.1:0-22058 GCA_035583035.1 Eurycea cirrigera | reverse complement strand
GAGCTTGGGCCCTGCTGTGAGAATCTCTTCCTCGCTGCAGCGCACACGATCGATTTAGCTGGGGGGGGGGTCCCTCAGGAACAGCGGGTCCGTCTTTGGCACCTTCTACTTCTTTTCCTGCCTGGGCCCCATGGGAGGTGCAGAAAAAGGCTTTTTGAAGATGTCCTGTGCCTTGTGCCACAAGAAGGGGTCCATGGGTAGCAGTTGAGCCACCTTCATGTGGGGGGGCCATCTTGTCCAGCAGATAGGAAAGGGGTTCTTCTACTGTAATGGCAATCTTGAATTTGGCCACGGCACGAGCCATCAGGTCGTGATACTGTGCCGGGTCATCTGGCGGCGACGGTGGGGGTGTATAGGGCTTTGGCTTTTCAATCCCCTCTTTGTCGTTCCCCTCCTCCTCAGACTCCGTGGGATAGTCTCGGTCCCCCTGGTCCGACTCATAGGGTTCCACCGACTCGTCGTCCGACTCCTCGATCGTGGAGTGGGCCGGGGTCTCGGTGTGAGGCTGTTCTTCCACCGGTGATGCAGGAGTGGTTGCCCCAGCCACCTTTCTTATCTCTTCCAGGGCTTGCTGCCTGAAGCGCTCGGTCTCTGCCCTGGTCTTCGCCTCATCAGCATCCCTCTGCTCTGCCCAGTAGGTGAGGGTGTTTGTCAGCTTGAGCTCCATCTCCTGGGCCTGCTTTCTGCTTGCCTCCTCCCACCTACGCTCTCTGTCTGCCATCTGCTGCTGCTGCTCGTTCATCACCTAGACGATTTTCTGCAGCACGGCTTCCTGCGTGCTGGGTAACCCGAATCCGCCCGCATCTTGCGGTGGCTGTTGGGGTTAATGGGGGGTCAGGAGTGGCGAGTGCACCATTGCGCCATAATTCGATGCCGTGTCCAGAGACCTGTCCAGATCATCGGCTGGCGTCAGTGGCTCCACCATTAACCACGGGTGGTGCCCGGCCGTTGTGTGAACGGGCGCGGGCCTCGTGGTTGGGTCGAGCACTGGGCACTGAGTGAGTTCCAGTGCTGCCCTATCCGTCAGCCTCATCCATGCTGCTCTCTGCTGAGGCGTCAGTGTTGAAGGTCTCGACTGACGGTCTGTGGTCTGCGCCGGTGATCCTCCGGCTCCTTCCGGTGCCGATCCCTGCACCGGCCTCTGCACCGTGCCATCTCTCGGTGCCGACCTCGGCGTCGATCCTCCTTTCGGCGCCGATCCTTCTCTCGGTGCCGATCTCTCTCTCTCTCTCGGCGCCGATCTCTCTCTCGGTGCAGATCCGCTCGGTGCCGACCTCTCTCTCTGCACCGTGCTCTTCTGCGCCGTGCTCAGTGTCGGCGCCGACATGCCTCCGTCGGAGCTGTAGGACAATGAATGACCCCTCGTCGACCACCAACATTCCGGATGCGGACGACCTGGATTCTGCGGGTGGGGGGAGAACGCTTCTTCTCCCATTCCACAGGACTCCTGCTCCGTTTCCGTTTCCGCTTCTCCTGGGCGGACTTGGCCTTCTCCTTCGCCTCTCTGCGTTCCGCTGCGCGGGCTTTTACCTTCAAGACCCTCTCGGCCCGGGACTTGAGGCCTTGACAGATGTCTCAGTCTTCCGGGACGTGGTGCTGCCTGTCCAGGCAGTACATGCACCTATCATGATGGTCTTCCTTGGCCATCTTAGTGCTGCACTTGGGGCACTTAGGGAACAGGGGTCCCTTTTTCTGGACTTCTTCCATCACGCGGTTAAAGGCGGGTCCTCTCGGCGCTGTACGCGATAGCTGGCCGGCTATTTCCGCCCCGAAGTCCGTCGGTGCCGTGTACAGTCTTCGATGTTAAACATCCGTAGTCGTTGCAAGATGATTGGAAAATCGATGTAAATCGTGATAAATCGCAAAATGCGTGGATAATCAGCAGCGCTGATGCTCCGAGCTCCCTTCTTTCTCAGCGGAGAAAGGAAAGTGAGGCTCTGGAACAGAGGGGGCAGCTACATCCGGTAGCCGGGGTCACAGAAGATGGACTACACTTCGGCACTGCGCAGCAGGGCCACGGTGTCAGCCATCTTACTGGGACCACACAAAAAAAAATAACTATTCCGAGTTCCCAGCTTGGCGCTGGGGGATATTTTCACAACAGCATTGTTAATCTATAAAAGATACACAATACTGGTGATACTATACTAGCTACATCAGGATTTCCTTCTCGCTATAGCAGAATTCAAATCTGACCTAATTTTTAAAATTTGTTCAGTAGTTTAAGGTGTACGGTTGAGCATAAATTGGCAATTTCCCTATAGGAAATCCAATGCATTTAATAACTTTGTTTCTATAAAGGGGATTCACTTGAACTTTGGCATACATACGCAGACTGTAGATTTAAATAGGTGTTGCAAATTTCAAGTAAATCCACCAAGTATTTGAAAAGTTATAGGACTTTGAAATTGCATTTTATGCATAGATAGCAATAGCTTACATAACTTTGAATGCTTATAGCAAACAAAGTATATTAGGTACATACAAAAGTAAATGAGAGGATTTCCTTCTAGATATAGATAAATTCAATACTGAAAACATTTTGAAAATCTATTCAGTAGTTTAAAGTGTGCGCTTGAGCAAAATTTGCCATGCTTATATAGATTGTAGAATTAAATATGTGTTCCAAATTCCAAGTAAATCCATCAATTAGTTCATAAGTTAAGAGTTTTAAATTGCGGTATATAGCCCTATGGGAAATACAATGAATTTAATAACTATTTTTCTGTAAAGGGAATTCACTTAAAATTTGGCATGCATATACAGACTGTATATGTAAATGTGTGCCAAATTTCAAGTAAATCCATAAAGGATTTTCAAAGTGCTAGTAATTTTAGTCACAAATCACAGAATAAAAAAAAAAGTAAAAATTGCAACAGGAAGTCAGGTGCCTGACCCTGCAGGAAGTCAGGCATAGCGAATTCAGCAAAATTTGCTAAAACCTAAATTAGGCTTTTAAAAGTTTGTGGGGAATTTTTTATAAAACCAAAGGCAGGCATTAGGTTTCCTGGCCATTTATCACAGATGCATGCCTTTGGTTCCATAAAAAATGACCCCAAAAAGCCAAAAAATGCTTTATTGCTTGGCAGCCATGGACGCCAAAGGGGTCTAACAAAAAAATGTCATGAAATAGCTTAACTACATCACTATATGAATACATAATGAGGTGTTTATGAAAAGCCAAATCGCGGAAACTACACTAGCTACAAAAAAAATTCCAATTTAAGGATCACGATCGAGCTATAGCAGAATTCCAATTCAGAAAAAATTGTGTAATCCGTGCAGCGGTTTCGGCTGTAGCCTTGAGCAAAAATTTTGAAAATTCCTAAGGGAAAACCCCATGTTAAAACCAAAAAACAGCCTTTTTTTAATTACTTCTTTGGTATAAATGTTAGAAACTAGAAATTTGGCAAAAGAATTCAGAGTTGTGATCTAAGTATTTTTGCCAACTTTCACCTAAAATCGGTCATACGGTTTAAGTTATAGGACTTTGAAATCTTGGGTTTCCTATGGAATGACAAACTCACCTCATCTATAGAGCGGCCATTGCCGCGCTATACTTATATATATTTTTTTTAAGGAGGAGCGGTGTTGGGAGATGTGGCTTCTAACTTAAAGGTGCCCCGACATTAATTACAAAATGTCAGTTTTGAGAATTAAAACCTGCCTTTACTTCCTTTTTATAGTTTTGCAAAAATATTGTTACTTGTTGAGTTATAGTGCTTATAATATTTTTAGATACCATTGAAGAAGGGATCAACAGCATTAATCTCCCATAGATTTTACTGCCATCTGGTGGTAAAAGAGAATAAAGCTCAAAAAGCACATAATAAAAGCAATAGAAAACAAAAAGTAAAATAATTAGGATTACTAAAAGCTGTTCACAGCCGCTAAGGCCGCCTGGTAGGTTCACCCCCGAGAGGAGCTCTGGGCTGCGGTGTCATTTCGGGAGTATTTTGCGGAATTCACGGACGGATTACCACTCCAGCAGCCGGCGGATTGGTGTCGTGAGTAGGGGAATACATGGGGATGTCGCTGCGCCCCATGGGCAAGTTTGAGCGGTGGGGTGGAAGGTCTAAGGAAGAGCCTCGACGGCCATTACAATGGTGCCTGCCTTGAACGGCTCATAGAGCAAGTTGGGTCCAGTTGAATGCTGCAGCCTAGGTCTCTTTTGCTTTCCTACCTGCTACAGTGTGTTTTTGTGTCCTTTGGTTCTGGACAACGCTGTGCTGCCTAGCGCTAACCTTTTACTATTTTTTTTTATTTTTTTATTAATTTTATTTATAGTGCCACACGCCCGTGGGCCTCAGAGCACTGACAACTGACAACCAGAACAAACAGTATTCAAACGTCAAGAAGAAAAGAAACCAGAAACAGACCGAGTCAGCCTAGCCGTGAAGAACAAAATATTGATAAGAAGGCCAGTCAATGAACAGAAAATAACAGCGTTTTTACAGCCTTCTTAAAGTTTCCCAGGGATAAAATCGACTGAATCCCCACAGGCAGCTTATTCCATTCTCTGGGAGCTACAACATCAAAGGATGTAGCTCCAAAACGTTCCAAACTATACCTAGGTGTAACAAGACACAGTGAGGAGGAGGATCGTAATGCCCGAGCCGGTTTATGCTGAGTGATTCGATTTGCAAGGTATTGAGGAGCCTGACCAGTTCTGCACTTATGCGTCAATGAGAGAACCTTATGCCGGACTCTCTGGCCAATGGGCAGCCAGTGCAGGTCCTCCCTGGCCTTAGAGACACGGTCAGCCCTTCTCAGGCCCTGCACTGCTCTCACTGCACTATTCTGTATTGTCTGCAATGCAGAGATGTTCTTGGTCGATGTTCCTGCCAATAGTGCATTGCAGTAATCCAACCGCGAGTTCAGCAGCGCCCCTGCCACTTGTGCCCTCAGCTGTTTATTCAGATAGGGGCGAATTTGCCAGATAAGCCGAACCACATAAGCGCACGAAGAGCGAAGGTACTTAACATGCTGCTTCATGTCAAGATAGCGATCTATGTAAACTCCCAGAGTCTTAACTGAGAGTGCAACAGAAATAGTGCAAGAATCAATGCAAAACTGAGTATACTCCTGACCCAGCTTCTTGATGCGCTGAAAGGTACCCACAACCAACAACTCGGTTTTATCCGAGTTGAGGGCCAACGAGTTAAGTGTCATCCATTTTTGGATAGCCCCATAGATGTTATTCAAGGTGTTACTATCTGCTTGATGATCACCAGACAGAGGGATGAAGATCTGGGTGTCGTCGGCATAGTTGGTATAGCCGACTCCCATGGCATCAAGCATATCAAATAATGGACGTGTATATACGTTATACAACGTAGGGGACAAACATGATCCCTGGGGCACTCCACATGACAATTCCATAGCTCTAGAGTTGGCATCAGCTGCAAAGACCCTGACTGAACGATCTGACAGAAAATCATGGACCCATGCCGCAGCCTGATCAGAAAAACCCGCAACCTCAGTCAATCGAAGAGAGAGCATACTGATGTCAACTAAGTCGAACGCTGCCGACAAGTCCAACAGCATCAACAGCGCCGAATTACCTCTCTCAATGATTTTAACCAAGTTGGCTTTGAGATCAACTAAGGCTGTCTCTGTCCCATGTTTGCTCCTAAACCCGGACTGGCGCAAACCAAAAATGTGCCCCCGCTCAAGAAATTCTTGGACCTGAAGATAGGCCAATCGGTCCATTATCTTGAGCAGGAAAGCAACATTCGTGATCGGGCGATAGTTAGATGTTATAGCAGGGTCAAGACCCGCCTTCTTTAGTAATGGCGTGATCCATGCTTCCTTCAAGGATTTAGGAACACAGGAGGTGGCAAATGATACATTAACTATCCTGGTAATCAATGGTGCAAGAATGGAAATAACACCCTGGATAACCTTTGCTGGACACATATCACCTTTACACATAGTTGGCTTCAAGCCGATCACCGTGCACGTGACTTCCTCCTCGGTGACTGGACGAAAGCTAAAGGTTTGCGAAGAATGAGAGTTAACAGCCTGCTTATCCACAATGGGTTCTTGTAAATCAAGGATATTTTTCTTGGTTTTGATATTATTGAGGTGTTTATTGTTTTTTTCATTAAAACCGTCCAAGATGTTATCACACCATATATTGTCCTTAAGAATGTTAGAACTATTCTCATTAGAGCCCTCCAAGTCTCTCACAATCTTGAATAGCTCTCTACTGCTAGATTTGGCTGCCGTGATTGTGTCGTTAAAGAAGGTTCGTTTGGCCTCGACCAGTGAATGTTTATAAGCTGCTGCAGCAATCTTATAGGTCTCCCTAGAAGTGGGTGATGGGTTCATCCTCCAGCGCCTCTCAGCTTGTCGCTTAGATTGTCTAGCAGACACAATGGCATCATTAAACCACGATTTTTGAACAGTCTCTGGTTTAACATTTTTAAGTTTTTCCGGTGCCAGCATCTCCACAGAAGTGGCCAAAATGGTGTTATAGAGAGTCACAAGATCAGAGGCATTATTATGTTTGTCTAGGGACTTCAATAGTGGGAGCGCAATGGGGGCAAAAGACGATACACTAAAATCCCGAAAGGATCGCATCAGAACCTTTTCTCTAGCTATGCTATTGACTTTAGGCAAATCACTGGGCAGGTTAAGTGCAAATGAGATGGTACAGTGATCCGACCATGGGCAGGTCATAGTACTGCAATCAGAGGCCTCAATACGATGGATTAAAATCCAATCCAAGATATTGCCCTCAGGGCGTGTGGGGTCTGAGTTAAGCAGAGAGAAGTCCAAGGCGGTGAGAGCATCGACAAGTGCTACTGCCTCTTCATCTTCCTCATTGAGGGCCCAGAAATTAAAATCACCCAACAATACACAATGGCTGTCTCCTTTCCCTCATCGGATGTCCTGCCGTGTCCTGCCCGTGCTCCCCAGCTCGGAGGTATCCAATGTCGAGGGTTACATCACCTGCCCACCTGACGGCCGGGGGAGCTTACCCTGCTCTGGATGCGCCTCCTAGGTTCTGGGCGGCTTTGGCAGCATCGTTTGGCAGCAGTGTGATCTTTGTTGCGATGTATATTATAACAATAATAATAATAATAATAATTCCAGTCTTATATAGCGCTTCAAACCGAGAGGCATCTAAGCGCTGTAATAACAGATGGCATTATTATCCCACGAGTGGTACTCGATTTATCGACCTCGGAAGGATGAAAGGCTGAGTCGCCCCTGCCGGGATTCGAACTTGCGTGAGCAGGCCGCTCGGATCTAGAGACGAGCGTTCTAACCGTTGTGCTAACGAACTGGCTTGTGCTAACGGACACATGCCTCTGCGTTGCGCCCTATGGTCGCCCCACCTGTAGGTCTTCAGTGGACGGTGTGAGTGCGTGGGCCGCGATTGGGAGACCTGTCCTTTCCACATCGGGTGATTTAGGTTGTGTGGACAGGTGATGTGGCTGATGGTGGTGCCATTTGTGCGGGTCTCAGATGCCATCTGTCATGTGTGGCGAGCCCATGTGGTGGTGGGGGAGTTCAAGTTGAGGTTTATGTGTTGTAGACAGGGAATTGCTTTCCGGTGCTACGGGGCCCGCCTCCATTGGAGAGCATGCCCGCTGTTGGGGCCACTCTACTGGGAGGGACTGCAAGGTATGTTGGTGCTGGTCCCGCCATGGTACCACTCAGTTTCTGAGTCTACTTCCCTCACAGGTCACCAGTCCTCTTTCTATGTCCGCATGGATGGCCCGGGTCGTGTAGCCCCTTCCCCCTCCTCCCAGCCCTCTCTCCTTCCTTTCAGAGGACGAGGCCTCGCCACACTTTCCCTCGCCCCACCATCTGATCCACAGCTCAAGCCTTGACGTGGCTGAGATGATGCCTTCTTCCTGCACAGCACACCCCCCTCCTGCCCCGAAGCTTTATTGCTGCGGGTACCCTGGTTTCTGAACGGGCTTTAACTCGCTTAGGTGGCTTTCGGGGGTGCTGGCTTGATCTTCCCTGTACACATCGCTGCCTGCACCTAGCTGCTAGGAGTGTATGGGTTATAGGGTGGTCTTAAAGGAATGAGTAAGTGTTGTGAGGGATGGGGGTGGAAGCGCACAGGTGCCTAAGGGCTTACTGAGCTATAGGGTGGAAGCGCACAGATGCCTAAGGGCTTACTGAGCTATACATGCCAGCTTATTATTACTACTACCAAAATAGTCTAGGAAGTTTGTAACACGCTATACCTAGAACCTCTATATGTAATATGACGACAGGGTCCCTTTTAACTGCAGCATACACACTTACCAACGACAAAGCGGAGGTGCCTGTGAGAGGTATGGGTACTGCGATGCTAGTGCTCAAGTGCCCACATGTTCCAGACTATTTGCTTAGGGAGGCAGAAGAGAGGACTTTTATTGGGAGATTTAGGTTCTTCTATTCCCAGATGTTGGAGAGACTTTAACAAGGCAGAGACACAGGTTGCGGGTGGAAGGCGCAGTACCGCAAATGGCATGCTTGTGTGAGCCAAGTGACTGCTAGACATTTGTCTTTATGGAGGGAATAACAGCCAAAATATTTTTTGGAGCAGCTGCAAAGAGACAGAGACGTTGCAGATTAAGGAATAACTACTTGCTTAATGGCAGGGATCTTCCGTTTGACTTAAGAGCGATGCTTGCTGGTTATATGCCCCCCCCTTTGCTAGACATCAGCATGCCCGTCTTCACACCTTCTCTTTTGTTGTTCTCCACCCTTTTTTCCCTTAAGAGTTAGTATGACATGCTTTTGCTGGTTTGATGAGGTCTGAATTAGTATTACATGGCTTTGCCTGTTTGGTGAGATGTGGGAGTTAATATATTATTATTATTGGCATCTATGGTACCAAACTGCAACCACTTTGTGGCGCGTGAAAAACATGCAATATAACAAAGTGAGTAGGTGAGAAAAACAGAAAAAAGAAATTAAATGAAAAACAAATTTAAAAAGTAAAAAACTGGTTTGGTGAGATGTGGAACAGTTGCCCCTTTGAACTTTCTGCATGTACTGATCAGTGGTTTGATATTATTTGAATCTTGAAAGAGTTTCACAATAAATCAATGAACTTGTTGATTTAATGAACTCTGAAGAAAATTAAAGGCTGCGACTGTTTTGAGGTCATTAATATTGATTCGAAGAGGAGGGTAATGACCCGAAACCGTGCAACTGTTGGGTATGAAGTATTAAAAATTAAGATTTTTTTCCAGTAGAGCACAGGCTTTTTGTACTTTTATTTATAGGGGTAGACATCAAGCGTAAGGAACCCGGTACTGGGTAATAAAAAGCAAACTTAGGGCCCGTTATTTATTAAATATTGTCCCCACGCACTGCACAAGATGAACTAAATACATTGAATAGCCTCCCCCACTTTCTGCACATTGACAGCTTCAATAAACAGCCCCGATGCACTTTTCGCACTGATGTGTGCGCTGCACATTTCAACTTTTGTTTACGCATTTGCCTGCTACTCTGAGCTACTACCCTGCACCCACTTAGCAAGATTACTCTACACCCAGTCAGTTGTGGTGCAAGTCTACTCCTTGCTCAGCTGTGATCTCCACCTGTCTGTAAAGCTGTGCTAGTCTGCCTCTACCGGCTTAAACCACCTGTTCTACAGCCACCAAGTAGGCTGTGCTGGTTTGTCTGCACACACTTGCTCAGCCATAGTGCAGTCCACCTACCCCTCTCAACTTTGCTGCAGTACAGTCACCCAATCAGCCAACATGCAATGTATCCCCTGCATAGCCAGATGTAGTAGCATTGACCGGCTCAGCCCTGCTGCAGTACACCTTCACACTGAACAACGCCTCAGCAAACTTGGTAATTTATTAGCCATGCTGCTGTGCACCTACCCACTCAATCTTGCAGGGTATGACCCACCCAGTCAAGCTGTGGTGGACCAACCTGTGCACCATGTTGCTTTGCAAAAAAATACTCACCAACTCAGTCTCACTTCCCTGTACAAAATACTGATAAGTTCACCACACAGTGAATGTTTTGGCACATTCAACAGAGCTTCCGGCAGGCACACAACATGGAGCCCGAGGAATAAAGACCCCCGCCTTCAGTACTGGCACTAGCGCTACGGCCAAAACTTTTCACGCCCATATCATAAAGCACCCTCAGACACTAAATTAATCTTCAGGATCCTCAGGAACTCTGAAACCCTATCGCCTCCCTCCCCTGAAGAAGTAATCAAAGACTACACAGACCCCCAAATGCAATAATACGGTTTATTGTTATTTTGTTTTATGTAAAAACACAAGACCATAGAAACTGTTTACTTTTGACATTTACAGTCTACAGTACAAGTGGAATTATTAAACAGCCATTCGGTCTTCCTGAGCTGCGAGGCGCCGAGCCTCGAATCACAAATGCCCGAGGAGCAAAAGCAGCAAAGAACCTGTGTTCGTAATTGTGTGAAAGAGCAAATTTGGGTCATACAAATCAACACAGATATAAAAATAACACACAGGATAGAGTGAAAGAGCACTTCAATCAAAGAGCCCGTCTAGCCAGATATCTGGAATAAAACGTGCCCGGCCCCATAGCATTTGTGCCATCTATTATTTATTTGTAACAATTTTAAAAAGTTATTGTTAATGCTTTAACTTTTTATTTTTTAAGTCTTGGATTTAATTTTTTTGTGCAAAAATTGTGTGTTACAAATAGCAACATCTGGCCACTGTGATAGCTGGTTTCAGAATGATTTAAGAATATTGCACAGATTCTCATTTTGTCACGTGGTAAAAATAAGTATGTTTTTCTACATAGCACTTTCTACCCTTCTAAGCTTTAAAATGACAAGGGTTAGTATGTATAACCTACACAGCCTCGCCTCTCCAAACCCAGCCTTTCCAACCATAAACAAATAAAGTGAGCTAATCCACCATAAGACTGGTCGATATTAAAAGTAATTCCATTCTGAACTGGAAATTAAGAATTCTGGTACGCGCTGAAGATTTGTATACTTAGAAAGTCTAAAACAATTGTTGTAGTTCAAACACTAAAATTTATGTAAATCACATGAACCACTGGAAGCGTGTCAAAGAGACGTGGTTTCTTTAAAAAAATTGATTTACGGTGAAAAAAAAAAAAAAAAGAAGAAGAGCACTCGTTCCTTAAGAAATAATTGCACATTTTGAAAAAAAGGATCGAGGTCTTTTTTATGAGCTGGTGTAAGTGGAGGTAAAACACCTTGCAGGCGAAATGCAACTAAAAGGCAGTAGCACTGAAAAATGACATGCCTTTTAGCAAAAAAATCTAATGCCCAGCGCTCGCCTTTACTCATTTGTTCATCTGAAAGGGGATTTGGTGCAAAGAAAAACAAACGTAATCAACTCTGAACATGAAAGTGGCTGTCCAATCCTACGCTAAGTAGAGGGTTTGGTTAATCTGTACCACCGGTGCAAGTACGGTGCGGTCTCTCCTGGGCAAGCAAGCTGGGAAAATCACAACAATCCAGCCATTATTAAAGCCAGATTCACAATAAAAACAGACATTCAATGTAAGGAGGGAACTATTTGTGCCACTTCTGTCCACTGTAATTTATGGTACTGGGCGAAAGAAGTCGTTTATGGCAGGCCTTTAAATGATGCAGGATTTCTGTACCATCACCAGGGAGCTTTTAGAACAGGTGAATAGATAAGACTTTTGTATAACTTTTCTCTATTGATGGTGGTCGGCATAACTGTAAACACATTTGTTAGACTAGCTTGTTTCACCAATTATGGATGTGTGTGTAAATGGTGCACAATTTCGTAGGGTGATTCTGCCTGGGCATACTGGAGTTGTATTGCCTGCCTGCAAAAGATGCAAGTACATTATCAGTCTTCCAGTTTTTGGCTCCAGTTAGTTACCCATTTTCCTTGTTCCCGGATCTCTGCCAAAACAAGGGACAGCTTTTGCAGTCTGCCAGATGGACCCTGCCATCCAGATTAAGAATTTCCTCTCCACCCTCTTTGGGGTAAAGATCAGCGCAATCGATGGTTGGGGGTTTACGCTACATTTAGTAAAAGAGCAAGAAAAAGAGGGAAGGAAGAGGACAAACTAGAAAGTAAAAAGAGTGTAGGTAAGAAACGAAGGGTTCGCTCTACAAAAGGCGAGAAGTGCTCGCCCTATGAAAGAGAGCAAGTGGCCTCAAACAGCTAAACATCTATGTTCTTGATCCAATAAACATGGATTCCAGTTCCAACTCTTTGTCCACTTGTGAAGCTCAATGATCCTGAAGCGGTTAGGCTGCTGAAGCTCAGGTGAAGCGCCGCCGCCGGGGTAGGGGTGTGGAACAGACTTTTCCCGCCAGCCTGGATGTAGGTGATTGCCATCCTCTCGGGGGTCACATCCATGTAAGTGAAGCCACCCATCGAGGCGCCCTCTGCATAGTAGAAACGCAAGAACCCCTCCGGCACCTTATTTTTGTGTTTGAGGGAATGTTCCATGAAGTTACCAGCCCCGCTCAGCACGTAACCGATGCCTGCGTCATCCTGTAGGTACTGAAAGAGAACAAAATAGGGAAAACCATTTTACTGAAGGGAAAGTAGTCCCCTCCTGCTGCAGTTGCGAACATATAAATGGAGTCATACTTAACAGCACCATCAGAGGTGCCATTGTATTGCAGTATCTAAAAAGGGACAGTTCACTCCAGCCTTTTTAATGTTTTTTTAAAGTCCGTTCATATGACTGCTTGCCGATGTGGAAATCTTTCTGGGATCAGCCATTTCGTGGTTTCATTCTGATGGTTTACTTAATCCCCATGGCATTTGCTACAAAGTAACTAGTCTTCTCATGTGAGGGGTAGAAGGAAGACAGTTTAACATTGTAATAAAGGCCATGCAGAGGTTTCAAAATCACATCAAAAAATGGCTGTGGCCATAGAGAGGATTCAGGCACCGAAAGGCAATAATATGAGATCATTTGGAAAAATAAAAGGAATTGCATTCAGCAAGGTAAAAACACTTTAACGAAACTAAAGTTAGTGCACTTTCCCTTTAACTTTTGATATCATGGTTATAAATAAATAATAATAATGTGCCTTTGAAGTGTGCAATACTCCTATAAGCCACTTGCTTCTCCCCCCCCACCCCTGCCACACTCTAACAAGAACATGGATGCCGAAGGTGCACCCATGTGCGCTGGTTGGCACAATCCACCAAAAGGCAGACGTGCAAAAACGTGCATGCACGGCAGCATCCCATGTGCTTGTAACATTTTGAATCTCCCAATGTGCATGTGAAATGCAACTCAGTGCACTGACCCGGCTATGGATTGGACAATTATGTGGTGGCTGGACTAGATCCATTGGCCACGAGCACCATCCGTGTCAAATAAAAGCTTACAGCCTAGAACCTCCTGGTAACAGCGTCTGCCACACCGCCATGAAGAGTAAGACACGAACAGGAAGATTAGCACCCAAAACAACAGTAGCACCAACAAGCACAGCCCAACTAACAGCCTTGACAACTCAAATACCCACCATTACTAGTTGCAACTAGCATTCGAGCCACCCCTCTACGGGGCAGGTATCAGTACAGCATTTATGCACGCGATAAACCTGGTTTGCGTTCTGAAATTGGTCACATTTTTGTACAACTGCTTTGTTCTATATTTGGGAATCTGGTGTAGGTTTGCAATGGTCACCTTTACTAGCATATCAAGGTTGCCACACGCCCTTGTATGTGTCATTTTGAGCATCTCTGTAATTTCCATCCCCAGTGGGCAAGCAGATGTTTGCTCACAGTCACAAAAGTAGGTAAATGCCATTTACGCTTTTGTCCTCCACTGAGATGCTCTGCTCTTGACTAGCTGTGGGTCTCCTCCCACTTTTTGCTTGATTTTATCCTTGTGAATTTTGTCTGTTCTCCATTTAAACTCTTCGTTCGATTATTAAAACTAAAGAGTGACAAAAATAAAAATCAATTAACTGTATTGACTGAACTGGATATAGAAAACCTGCTTACTTCCTCATTATTGGACTTTATGGACAATTACAAGTGGAAATCATCTTCTGGAAGATTTGGAGGAGTCTACCTTTTTACTTATTGTCGATACCATAACAATAAGCAAACCATTGGGTGATTCAACCCTCAAACATCTTTTGATAACACTTGCAGAGGTTAAATTCACATATTTATAACACTAAACAATTTCCTGGCTACCAAACTAATATGTTATACTGTGTCACGTGGAGCGGAGACGTGGCAGAGAAGGTCTCCCTGAAAAAGTCACACAAATCACTTAAGAGACTGCTGATAGATGTTAGAGCACAATAGCAAATCCATCACGTTTTACATTTTGGCGGCGGACCGAGCACTTTATCCTTGATCAAATGCAAGGAGTTCAAATATGTAAAGCCTAAATCAAATGAAAATACTTTTCTGTACAACACTCGAATGGATGAATGAAATAATTGGACACAAGGCTTGTCTTGGCAATTAGCAATATAATGCAATACGACTTACTCACGTTACCAATGCCAGAACGACTTATCCTGCAATTCATTCTCAAAAGTACCTCCCTAACTCGGTCTCCCATATTAGCCAGCACACTGATCCCATATTAGCCAGCACACTGATCCCATATTAGCCAGCACACTGACACGCTGCGGGCTCGCGCGACTCTTGCTGGCTACCCCACGCGCGAGCCCTCCCAACGGCGCTTGAGCTTCGCCGATGCCAGGGATGGACATGTGAACCGAAGAAGCAGCGTCTTCTCCCTCCTGAAGGCCATCGGACGAGCAAGGTCTCACCGTGTGTTAAAGGTGCGATAGTGTACGAACCGGCAGGCTCCGTCGAATCGCCCGCCGGCAACCCGCAGCCATCCCTCAACAACTTGGACCCTCCGCCTCTGTGCGGTAGACTCTGTCAAAAAGCTGAATCAGGATCCCTTGTCAGGCCAGGAAGCTTTCCCCTCGGCTTTAGGCCTGTTCGTGAGAGAGGACGCCCTCAACCAATCAGGGGGCTGTCCTACGGCACAGCCCACTGAGCCACGCCTCCCTCTTAAGGGAAAACTCACCAAGGGACACACCTCCCTCTTAAGGGAGAACTCACCCAGGACTTCTTTACTGAACAAACCAGATTTAACCTGCACAAGACAAGCACACCCAGAACCAGGACCCGAACCCAGGTTGGGGGCCTCACCACAAGAAACCCGGCGTAGCCTGACTCCAGGTGAGACTTGGGGAAGGTTCTGCGAATAATAATAAAACCTTAGACACCCCAGGCAATATTTAATAGGGGTAACCCTCTCGTTACAGGTCAAGACACAGCACCAACCAGCTCCCACAAGAACTCCCGGGGAAACAGAGCCGATCCAGAATCTTGTCTAGAACCAGCAACCAGAACCGGACCGGCAACTCCCCACAACTACCACAGGCTATGCCGGCGAGACACACTCTTCCTTAGGTGGTCTCGCCGTCGTGGCTATTAACCCCTCTGGCCCTGCAAACTTCCAGCAGACTACCAGGTTAGTGCAACCTCGAATCTAACAGTAAGCTCAAGCCACAAGGTTTGCCTGGCCAAATGGAAGAAGTGCTAGAAGCCATAAACAAAGCCCTAGACCTGATAAGAGAGGAGGTAGCTGAGTCAAGAAGGGAAACAGTGACTTTACAAAAGTCTCTTTCAGACTTAAGTCTAACGGCGCACCAGAAATTACCGCAGACTCCTCTGTCTTCACCTTCCTCTTCACCTTTAGTAATGCCAGAATTACACAATTAAAATATAAACCCTACTCCTATAGTAACGCCCGCAGACCCAACCTTAAAGATCCCACTACCCGAAAGGTACACAGGCAACCCTAGACAGTTTAGGCCATTTTTAACTCAATGCAAACTTCATTATAGAGCAAAGGCCACACAGTTTAGGACAGATCAGGCTAAAATTCTATTTTTGATTGCCAACTTAGGCGGAGATGCCTTGAATTGGGCGTCCCCTTTACTGGAAAAGAATTCCCCATTATTAAATAACTACAAGGATTTCATGCAAGCCTTTAGGAATATTTTTGAATTTTGCCATTACGAAAACGCTAAAAAACTAGAACTATTAGCTATCAAACAGGGCACATCAGACATAACCCATTATGTCTCCAAGTTTCAGCAGTTAGTTTTTTTGAGACCTCATGGCCACCCGAAGCCCAATTTCCTATATTTTATTCTGGGCTCAGGGAAGAAGTTAAAGAAAGCTTGCAATACATATTCCCTCAGCCAACATCCATCCAAGAATTAATTGACGTTACAATACAAATTGAGCACAGGAAACAGGAGAGGAGAGGTGAGATACGAAAACAAGAAGCCAGAACTTTTAAGAAAACCTTGACCTTTACACCCACTTTAAGTAAAGTGAAAAACAAATCAAATACAGAAGTAACTAGAAAAATTGAATCAAAAATAAGAGGTCCTCTCACCTCTGAGGAGCGGGAAAGAAGAACTAAATTGGGGCTGTGTATGTATTGTGGCCAAGCAGGTCACCTAATCAAGGAGTGTCCACTAACTACAAGAAAAACACCTCCTCCGCAAGCAACCGTCAAGCTTGCCACACAAGAGGAAGTCAACCAAAAGACGGATGAATCGGAAAACCTTCTGACCCGCGACTAACTGAGAGGGGAGTCCCGGGTCCTGAACTTAGATACCCTTTCAAGGACATAGGAATTCTTTCAGGCGATCATTTTGAACTTTCTGCAAACTTAATATTTAAAGAAAAAACCTTACCAGTGACTCTTTTAAATTTGCGGAGCACCATTCAATTATATGGACCTGTCCTTCGCTAACTCCCAACAAGTACCCATCATATCTAAAGACAAACCTACTCTCGTAAGAGGAGTGGACGGAGTAGTGATAAAATCAGGAATGGTATGGCAAAGAACGTCCACTTTAAACCTCAAGATAGGCTCTCACCAGGAAAACTTGAACTTCGATCTTATACAGAGTCCTGAATACCATATAATTTTAGGAATGACCTGGTTACAAGAGCATTCACCCCTAATTAATTGGCGTGACAAGAACCTAACTTTCCTGCCCCGCTTTTGTTCAACGTGCGGAATAAAGGAAAGGGAAACTCACCAAGCCATCAGTCTTCTTCCAAACAAATCTAATATAACCTTGACACTCTCAGAGTTACCCGAACCCTATCAAACGTTTTCAGGCGTCTTTAGTGAGAAGGAAGCGCAGGAGTTACCCCCCATAGAGAATATGATTGTGAAATAGACCTCGTACCTGATAAACCGATTCCCCATTGGAAAATCTACCCTCTGTCTCCTCACGAAGAGAAAGTCCTAAAAGAATATCTTGAGGATTTCTTAAAAAAGGGTTTATTAGGCCTAGTAAGTCCCCAGCAGGAGCCCCTATTTTCTTTGTCGAGAAAAAGGGGGAGAGCTGAGGCCTTGCATAGACTATAGTGATTTAAATGACATAACTATTAAAAATAGATACCCTCTCCCACTTATCCCCGACCTGATAGACCACGTGAGAGGAGCCTCCATTTTTACCAAACTCAATCTGCGGGGGGCCTATAACCTCGTGCGAATCAGGGCTGGGGATGAGTGGAAGACGGCATTTAAGACCAAATTTGGTCACTACGAATATCTGGTCATGCCCTTTGGTCTATGCAATGCCCCAGCCACCTTCCAATTCTTTATCAACAACATTTTCAAGGACCTGCTGGGGGTTTACGTGGCCATATACCTGGACGACATCCTTATATTCTCAAAAGAATTGAACGAACATCAACTACATGTAAAGGAAATTTTGGAAAGATTAAGAAAACAGTGACTCTTCGCAAAACTCTCTAAATGCGAGTTCCACTCATGGCGTGTTGAATACTTGGGGCACATCTTGGAACCAGGGAAAATCCAGATGGACCAGGGAAAAATCTCCTCAATCCTATCTTGGCCAAGACCTTCAACGGAAAAAGAAATCCAAAAATTTCTCGGATTCGCAAACTTCTATAGACGCTTCATACCTAATTTTTCTTCAGTAGCTAAACCTCTCACAGTTTTAACTCAAAAGGCGGTCAAGTTCGTTTGGAATCAAGAACAAGATCAAGCGTTTGAAACCCTAAAGCAATTGTTTTGTCAAGCCCCGGTCTTGCTTCAACCTGATCCCACCAAACCCTACATCTTGGAGACGGATGCCTCAAACCTGGCCATAGGAGCCGTCTTATCTCAAAAAGACAACGAAGGAATTACCCATCCCATAGCCTACCATTCAAAGAAGTTTCTCAATGCAGAATTAAACTACTCAATATACGAAAAGGAGTTATTGGCCATCAAACTCGCTCTACAACATTGGAGACATTACTTGGAGGGTACGCAAGAACCAATCGAAATAGTAACAGACCACAAAAACCTTTCTCCTTTTTCTTTTTCAGCGCTTAGACGCCAGTGGGCATAAGGCGCTATATTCAAAATTTTAATAATAATAATAATAATAATAATAATAATAATAATAATAATGTTAAATGCAAGAGCGCAAGGCATGGCAGGTGGAGCTTGTTCTTCAGTCGATTCAATTTCCACATAACTTTCCGCCCGGAGACACAAAACTCCAAAGCAGATGCACTCTCCCGATACGGTTATTCAGATGTCAAGGAACAAGTTCACCCGCAACAAAATATTCTAAACCCTAAGGTCTTCTTCCTAGACTCCTTGCATGATCTTGAAAATCTTCCTCTGAAACTACCTACTGAAGAACTCGAAACCCTCAAAGAAAAGTATCCAGACTTAGAAACTTCGGATGAAAATGTCACCTTCTTCCAAGGAAAGATAGTAGTGCCCAGAGACAAGAGTACTTTAGTCCTGCAGTGGTGTCATGATAGCCTAATTGCAGGCCATCCAGGTCTGGAAAAAACTAAAGAATTAGAGTCACGTAAATTCTGGTGGGAAAAAAGCAATAAGGAGATTGAGGATTATGTAAGATATTTTATCACCTGTAATCAAGCCAAGGACCCAACTACTAAACTAGCTGGTTTCCTAAAACCTATAGAAACAGAAAATAAACCTTGGAGTACCATAGCAATGGATTTCATTACTGATCTCCCATCCAGTCATGGAAAGACTGTAATATGGGTGATAGTTGACTTATTCAGTAAAATGGCACATTTTGTTCCTCTTAAGTCTCTCCCTTCAGCTAAAATTCTAGTAGACTTCTTCATTCAACACATATACAAACTTCACGGACTCCCGAATAAAATCAGCTCCGATCGAGGCCCACAGTTTTAGCCCAATTTTATAGAAAACTTCTAGAACATTGGGGGGTAGAAACAGCCCTGTCAACCTCCTTCCATCCCCAAACAGACGGTCAGTCTGAGAGAACAAACCGTATCCTTCAACACTATCTTAGATGTTATGCCCTCTCAGCTAAATCGGATTGGGTTCAAATCGGCACACCAGCACCAAAATGTCCCCATTCGAGAGAGTTTATGGCTTCGTCCCCAAAATGTTCCCAATCCCAAAGATAAAAGATTCAACATTGAACCTACCTCCCTCCTTGCAAGCATTTAATAGATTGCAAGCTATAGTTGAATTAACTAACCAGAATCTCCAGACCGCCAGAAAGCAAGCCTGTAACCAGGCTAACAAGAAAAGGTGTGCACCTCCTCCGTACAAAGAAAAAGACTATGTTTGGTTATCCACCAAAAATATTAAACTTAAGGGGGTTCACCTCAAAATTGAAACCAAGATTCGTGGGGCCCTACCCCATAAAGAGAAAAATTTCCGACTTACTGATGGAACTTCAACTACCTCCCTCCTGGCGAATTCACCCAACCTTTCATGTTAGCCTTTTAAAACCTGCTCAAACTCCTATTCTTCCTAGACGAGTTACCTTAGACCAGAAGGGGGGGAAAATGTTGGCAACTAGCAATATAATGCAATACGACTTACTCACGTTACCAATACCAGAACGACTTATCCTGCAATTCATTCCCAAGAGTACCTCCCTAACTCTGTCTCCCATACTAGCCAGCACCCTGACATGCTGCTGGCTACCCCACGCGCGAGCCCTCCCAACGGAGCTTGCGCTTCGCCGATGGACGTGTGAACCCAGGCTCCCGTAGAAGCAGCGCCTTCTCCCTCCTGAAGGCCATCGGACTAGCAAGGATCGTGTACGAACCGGCGGGCTCCGTCGAGTCGCCCGCCAGCAACCCGCAGCCGTCCCTCAACAACTTGGACCCTCCGCCTCTGTGCGGTAGACTCTGTCAAAAAGCTGAATCAGGATCCCTTGTCAGGCCAGGAAGCTTTCCCCTCGGCTTTAGGCCTGTTCGTGAGAGAGGACGCCCTCAACCAATCAGGGGGCTGTCCTACGGCACAGCCCACTGAGCCACGCCTCCCTCTTAAGGGAAAACTCACCAAGGGACACACCTCCCTCTTAAGGGAGAACTCACCCAGGACTTCTTTACTGAACAAACCAGATTTAACCTGCACAAGACAAGCACACCCAGAACCAGGACCCGAACCCAGGTTGGGGGCCTCACCACAAGAAACCCGGCGTAGACCGACTCCAGGTGAGACTTGGGGAAGGTTCTGCAAATAATAATAAAACCTTAGACGCCCCAGGCAATATCTAATAGGGGTAATCCTCTCGTTACAGAGCAAGACACAGCACCAACCAGCTCCCACAAGAACTCCTGGGGAAACAGAGCAGATCCAGAACCTTGTCCAGAACCAGAACCGGACCGGCAACTCCCCACAACTACCACAGGCTACGCCGGCGAGACACACTCTTCCTTAGGTGGTCTCGCCTTCGTGGCTATTAACCCCTCTGGCCCTGCAAACTTCCAGCAGACTACCAGGTTAGTGCAACCTCGAATCTAACAGCTTGTGTGTCATTTTATTCACAAGGGAATGAGACTTTGTTGTGGCAATAGAGACCCGGGGGCAGGTCCATATCGTGGGTATTAGCCCGAGCTGAGCTATGGCCCGAGGGGCATATGTCGGGGAGCACCATAACCCATGATATGGACCTGCCCCCAGCTCTCTAACACTATAAGAATCTCTCTTGTGAGCCCAAAACAATTAAAATGGGTTTTTTAAAGCAGATTGGCTGTTTTTCCAGTGAGTGCTTTGCCAGAGGAATGAAGGTGGAGGCAGCTGCAGTGGTAAGGATGAGGAGTGAAGGGAGAGGAAGGGAGAGCAAAGTGTGTCAGCATATTTGAGTGTGTGGGAGCCGGTGCATACCATAAGGCATGGACGTGCTTGCCTGCATTCAGGTTGGCTGGAAGGGGACTGAAATTTTCTAATATACTGTATGTCGATCATTAAACTTTAGCAACAAGAAAGGAAACCGTGATGACGTCAACAGATGCGAATACCCAACTGAATAAGATTAGTCTTTGTTTTTAGCAGCTACCACCATCAAAACAACGAGATCAACAAAGGCTACAAAACACGCCTGGGCTGCCAGAACTACCACCTCAACCCAAGAGTCAACAGCATCCTCTTTGGAACGGTCTGCCACAACTACCGCTACAACCCAAGATTCAACAGCATCCTCTGTGGAACGGATGATGGACGAAAATACTGCAGACCACCCCTCTCCAACCCCAGAGTTTCCCCTTTCCATTCATGATATCTTCCCCCAACAATTAGCCAAAGCACTATCTCCTTTTGGCTCCCTTTACAGTCCTCAGACCACAGCATAGAGATGGCCGACGCCATCTTCAATGCTAAACTTAATCTGGCGAGCAAATTCCTCTGCCCCTCAAAATGCAAAGTGGCGCAACCAAAGACACATCTAAGGAACAAATGGTTCAATAGACACCTTGCCACCCTCAAAGGGGAGGCCCAGACTCTTGAACGAGCTTGTCATAACACTCGCACAGCCATCGATAGGGACCGACTCAAACAGCACAAGGTGACCTATACCAGAGCCATCAAAAATGCCAAGACTCTATACCTGGCAGAGACAATTGACAATGCCCCCAACACCATCAAGGCGCTTTTTACCTTAGTTCAGGATTTCACTGCCCCCCCACCCTCGGAAGGCAGTAAGGATCCCAACTTAGCGGAAGCTCTGAACGACTTCTTCCTAAACAAAGTGCGTGATCTCAGAGCAGGAATCCCCCCTCCCCCCC
>JAWWEH010010028.1:0-10808 GCA_035583035.1 Eurycea cirrigera | reverse complement strand
ACACTTAATACCTCACCTCTACATCCCATTCACCAAATAACTCATCCCACCATCCACCACCCTACACAATGCCTCATTGTAATGAGTTCCAGAAGCCAGGGAGGTGAGTACAAACAATTTATTGCAGCTGCAGTACAGTCTATGAAGCCATCCTCACCAACTACTCCCCCACATTCCACCTCTCATATATATACACTCCCAACATTCCTACACACGCTCACACACTCAAACCATAACATCCATACCACATACTCCAGCCACGCACACAAACACACACAAACATAAACAACAACACATTCAAACCACAACACTTCTCCTTCCTTTACAAAAGATAGTTTTCTTAAGAAGAAACATAGTCTTTCATCCATGACGGTGGTTTCCTTGCATTTGACGATCTTAGTCTTTGTCCATATTCCTGACTTGTTCCAAGAACAGATGCAGATGAAGATAAAGATGAAAAATCCACTGGTGACAGAGAACCACCTTGATCGGCACGAATCTGTCCATCAACAACTTGATCCTCAACCACTAATCCATCAGAATCTTGAATAGAATCATGTCCAAAATCTTGTCCAGAATCTTGTCCAGAGTCCTGACCAGCATCTTGTCCATTACACATAAAACCATTCCCCGACACCTGTCCACCCAAAACATCATCAAAATCCATACCCACACCATCTTCATCCCTCACATCCCCACAATCAGCATTTAAACCAACCACCTCTTTATCATTACACCTACTCACACAACACGCTCTCCACCTTCTACCATCATCCAATTCCACAACTGAACCTAAAACCTTTACCACACGCCTAGGAACCATCCAAACAGACTCCCCTTTTCTAACCCTCCATGGTTTCTTTACTCTCACCCATGAACCAACTACCAAATCCACATCACTACAAACTTTTGAAAATTCAGCACCCTTAACTACCCGTCTTGGAGTATACTTAACATAAGCTTTCCTACCCCTAAAAGCTTCAAAAGGTGAAATACCTGTTCTCTCATTAGGACACACCCTCTGTGACCACACAAAATCCCTTAACGCTTTCCTCCAATCCATACCACTATATCTAGCTGCTTGCAAACACCCCTTGATAGAACCATTTACTCTCTCAACTAACCCATTCTGGTTTGGAGAGTACAATGCCGTACACCAATGTCTGACACCATATAATTCCAAAAACTCCTTCATCTCCCTACTTACAAACTGAACACCATTATCTGATACCAGAACCAACGGTGCACCCTCCTCCAAAAACACCTCCTCTAACACTTTCACAACCACACTAGTACTAATTTCTCTCAACCCTCTTACTATGATCCATCCACTAAAATAATCCACCAAAACCAACAAATACCTAACCTCCCCTAAACCAGTCCAAGGACCCGAAAAATCCACTGCCACCTTATCCCATGCACAATCTGGTTTAGGTACTTCCACTGACTCAACCCTCAACGCCTTGTGAGACTTATCACTACATGCACAAACTTCACAATCTTTAACTACCAATTCAATTTCTTTGTCCATCCTGGGCCACCAATAAAAATCCCTCACTTTCCTTTTAGTCCTAGACCTCCCAGGATGCCCTTCATGAGCTAACCTAACAATTCTCTCCCTCATACCAACCGGTGGAACTACTCTCCCACCCCTCCAAAGTAAACCATCCACTACTGACAATTCCTCTTTATACCCCCTGAATTCCTCAACTCCTTCTAACTTACCAACATCCTTCCAATCTACACCCATCATTTCCAACACTTCTTTTAAAACTTCATCAGAACCCATTTCTTCCTCCCATATTTTTTTTGAGAAACCCATATCACCAGTTACCCTAGCTACCACGGACCATGAACTTTCCTTAACCTCATCCATCCCTACAATACCCTGCACAGGCATCCTAGACAGTGAATCCGCCAAAACATTACTACTCCCTTTTATGTATTCTAAAGTATAATCATAGTTCTGTAAGAAAACCATCCATTTTCCAATCCTAGGAGAGGCTAAAGATAAATCCCTTTCATCCAATACATGCAGCAGAGGCTTATGATCTGTCCTTATTACAAATGGTACCCCCCACAAATAGTATCTGAACCTGCTCACAGCCCAGAAGCAACAAAGAGCTTCTCTCTCAATCGTGGAGTATTTGGATTCTGCTACTGATAAACACCTTGATGCATAACCTATAACTACCATTTCACCATCTTGTCTCTGCATCAATACTGCACCCAATCCTATTCCACTAGCATCAGTTACTAAATATGTTCTACACAAAGAATTGAATTCCTTCAACAAAGGTGCATTCTGTATTGCCTTCTTAATATCATTAAATTCACTTTCACATCCTTCACACCAAATAAACTTCTCATTTTTTTTTAGTAACTTCCTCATATTTGCGCATCTACTAGAAAAACTTTCAACAAACTTAGCATGATACTCAGTCATACCCAAATATGTTCTTAATTGGTCCTTATTAATTGGTTTTGGAAAATCAACTACTGCTTTGACCAGCTTATCTTTTGGTAATAACCCCAAGCCTGTGATTTTATGTCCTAAGTAGTCTAATGAAAGCTTTCCAAACTTGCATTTCTCTTTCCTTATGACAAATCCACCATCCTGTAATCTTTGTAATACCATTCTCACAGTATCTATATGATCATTCCAATTCTTTGAGAATATCAGAACATCATCCTGAAATGCCACCACTCCTTTTATCCCTTCTAACGTTCTTTCCATGACTCTCTGAAACACTGCTGCAGCTGATGCAAGTCCAAATGGCATTCTTTTATATTTAAAAGTACCAAAAGGAGTTAAAAATGCAGTTAAATCAGTTGATCTACTAGTCAGAGGTATCTGATGATATGCTGCTAGTAAATCAAGAGATGTGAAAAATTTTGCACCAAGTACCTCCGCTATTAGATCATTTATTCTAGGTAGTGGGAATCTGTCAACTACTATGCATTTGTTTAGTGCCTTCAAATTAAGGCACAGACGGATTTCTCCCGTCGGCTTCCAAGCCACAGCCATGGGAGAAATCCATTCAGCAGCTTTGATTTCTTCAATAATACCTTCATCCATTAATCTGGTTAATTCCTTCTTTAATGGTTCTTTCATAAGTTTATCTAATGGTTTTAACTTCTTGATTGCCACTGGTCTGGCATCTCTTTTTACTACTATATCATGGTCAAAATACTTTGAACATCCAACTGTAGTCCCAAATATACCTTTAAACTCCTCACAAATCTTCCCCATATCACTGTTAATCATGTTTTCACTAACAATTGTATTAATGGAATCATTCTTACAATATACTGGTTCACTTCTATTTGAATCTATGATCATTCCAAATTCAGTGACCTGGTCCCAACCCAGTAATATATCACCTTTTTCTACGACATAGATGTCAGCTTCAATTACCTTCCCCATAAATTTCATTGAAGCACACCATTTTCCTAAAATTGTTAGATTTATTCCCCCATATATTGTGGGATGAATATGTGCACAAACAAGTGATCTTACATCTTTTTTGAAGTAATTCTTAAGAGTTTCCTTATCTATTAATGTGTATGCTGATCCACTATCAACCATCATACTGATTTCCACACCATCAATGTCTATGACACACCAAGGTCCATACTTGGATACCTTAGCTACTTGTAAGGATACCCTACTTATGCCAGTTTCAATATTTGTAGTGTCACACTTGCACTGAACCATCTCATTTTCATCATTAGACTCTTCATTGATGTTCTTAACAGATTTCCCATTGCCATTCATACACATTCTAGATATGTGTCCCCATTTGTTACACTTAGAGCACTGTAACCTTCTTGCATAACACTTTTCCGAAGCAGCAAAATGTGTCTCACTGCCACATCTAAAACAAACTTGTTTCCCTTTCTGTTCTCTCCTTTGAAAGTTCAACCTTTCATTCTGTTTAAATCGAACCTGTGAACCCATTTTGTGTTTTACCACATTAACCTCACGTATTTTGCAATCACCATCAATCTCTATCACCCCTTTTTGTGATTCCTCAGCATTCTTGATAATCAAAATCACTTTTTCAAGCGTTAATTCTTTCACACCTAACAATTTCTCTTTAAGTCTTCTGTCATTCCCACAACGTACAATTTGGTCTCTAATAAGTTCATCATGAAGTTGCTGAAAATTGCATGTTTTAGCTAAATCCCTTAATATGGATACATATCTTCCGATATCTTCATGTGCTTCTTGTATTCTTGAAAAGAATCTGTGTCTCTCCAACACAATATTTAAAGAACCTTCAAATTGTTTCTTGAGAGCTAATTCAGATTGTTGAAATAAATTGGAAGGGCCATCACCCTCTTCACAAATGATGGGTAAAGTTATGGTGTGAAAAATTCTCCTCCCCTCTGAACCTAAACAGTTCAGTAAAATTGCTTGTTTTCTGTCACTGGAAAAGTCTTCTCCTCCTATAGCTAGGAGATAACTGTCAAAAGACTTTTTCCAACTGTCCCAAGGCAAAATGCAACTGCCAGATGAGGGTAGAAATGGAGGAGGTCTCTCCATGCCGAAATCATCTATGCTAAAAGTATATTACTTTTTAACCAACTTGTGTTAGAAGAGAAAAAAAACGAAAGAAGAAAGTACCTTTTCAAAGAGTTCAGTTCTAGGTCGATTAAAACCTTTTTAATCAATATTCACTTGCCCTCCAGATCCTCCTTTGAAGCAGTAAAAGATAACAAAAACGTTGGCGCAATGAGCGTAAGGATTGCTAGTATCACTTACCCGCTCATGCGCTTAGTAATTAGTGAGCAGGGATCATGCGCAGTTGGTGTAGTGTCCACACGGCGCGCCTGCGCAATAGGCTCCCTCCTGGTGTTGTCCAACGATCACCTCTGTCTCCGGCACAGAGACCCGGAACCCGCTCCTCACTCTCCAGTCACTTCCGCCGCTGTATATCAGCACCTCGGAAACTGCACGCCGGCAGTCCGCAATGGCACACGTGCTTCCGAAACTGCACACCGGCAGCCAGCAGGGGAAACAACAGCCTCTAAGAACAGCAGAGATCCGCACCAGGAATCCAGGAACTGGAGACACCGCCGTAGAAGAAAGCAGGATGCAGCAACTTCGGAAGGGAAACTCCGGTTGAGGGACGGCTTCATTCAGGTCAGTCGAAAATCCCGCTCGTCGCCAAAATGTAGTGATGCAGCATAGGCAGAAATGTAGTAGAAAGATGTTTATTGTAGCACAAGTACATCTTATGAAGCCATCCTCTCCAACTCTCCCTTCTACATTCCACAATACCTATATATATATCCTCCTAACATTCCCTCACACGCTCACTCACTCAAACCATAACATTCACGCCACGCACTCCAACCACACACATAACACATACAAACATAAACAATAACACATTCAAACCACAACACTTCTCCTTCCTTTACAAAAGATATCATCCTAAGAAGAAACATAGTCTTTCATCCATGAAGGTGGTTTCCTCACATTTGATGATCTTAACCTCTGTCCAAATTCCTGACTTGTCCCAGGTATAGATGCAGATGAGATTGAAGACGAAGTTTCCTCCAGTGACAAAGAACCATGTTGATCAGCACCATCAGAATCTTGAATAGACTCATGTTCAGAATCTTGTCCAGAACCTTGTCCAGAATGTTCATGTTCAGAATCTTGCCCAGAATGTTCATGTGCAGAATCCTGCCCAGAAACTTGACCCTCACCTTGTCCATCACACATAGAACCATTTCCAAACACCTGTCCACCCAAAACATCATCAAAATCCATACCCTCACCATCATCTTCCCTCACATTTCTATCAGAACCATTTAAACCTACTAACTCTCTATCATTACACCTACTCACACAACAAGCTCTCCACTTCCTACCATCATCTAATTCCACAACCGAACCCAAAATCTTTACCACCTGCCTAGGAGCCATCCAAATTGATTCCCCTTTCTTAACCCTCCATGGTTTCCTTACTCTCACCCATGAGCCTACAGCCAAATCCACATTACTACACACTTTTGAAAATTCAGAACCTTTAACCACACGTCTTGGAGAATACTTGACATAAGCTTTCCTACCCCTGAAAGCCTCAAAAGGTGAAATACCTGTTTTTTCATTAGGACACACTCTCTGAGACCACACAAAATCCTTCAAAGCTCTCCTCCAATCCACACCACTATATCTAGCTGCTTGCAAACACCCCTTGATAGAACCATTTACCCTCTCAACTAACCCATTCTGATTCGGAGAGTACAACGCTGTACACCAATGCTTAACACCATATAGTTCCAAAAACTCCTTCATCTCCTTACTTACAAACTGCACACCATTGTCTGATACCAAAACCAATGGTGCCCCCTCCTCCAAAAACACTTCCTCCAATACACTCACAACCACACTAGTACTTATCTCTCTTAACCCCTTTACTATGATCCATCCACTAAAATAATCCACCAAAACCAACAGATACCTAACCACCCCCAAACCAGTCCAAGGACCAGAAAAATCCACTGCTACCTTATCCCATGCACAACCCGGTTTGGGTACTTCCACTGACTCCACCCTCAACGCCTTGTGAGACTTATCACTACATGCACAAACTTCACAATCCTTAACCACCAATTCAATTTCTTTATCCATCCTGGGCCACCAATAAAAATCCCTCACTTTTCTTTTAGTCCTAGATCTTCCTGGATGTCCTTCATGAGCCAACCTGACAATTCTCTCCCTCATACCAACCGGTGGAACTACTCTCCCACCCCTCCAAAGTAAACCATCCACAACCGACAATTCCTCCTTATACCCTCTAAATTCCTCAACTCCTTCTACCCTACCAACATCCTTCCAATCTGCACATACCATTTCCAACACTTCTTTTAACACACCATCCAAACTCATTTCATCCTCCCATATCTTCTTTGAAAAAACCATATCACCATTTACCCTCGCTACCACAGACCATGACCCTTCCTTAACCTCATCCGTCCCTACAATACCCTGCACAGGCATCCTAGACAGTGAATCCGCCAATACATTACTACTCCCTTTTATGTATTCCAACTTGTAATCATAGTTCTGTAAAAAAACCATCCATTTTCCAATCCTAGGAGAGGCTACCGATAAGTCCCTTTCATCCAATACATGCAGCAGAGGTTTATGATCAGTTCTTATCACAAACGGCACCCCCCATAAATAATATCTAAATCTGCCCACAGCCCAGAAGCAACAAAGGGCTTCTCTCTCAATTGTAGAGTATTTAGATTCTGCTTCTGATAAACACCTTGACGCATAACCAATAACTACCATCTCACCCCTTTGTCTCTGCATCAATACTGCACCTAATCCTATCCCACTCGCATCGGTTACCAAATATGTTTTACACAAAGAATTGAATTCCTTCAACAAAGGTGCATTCTGTATTGCCTTCTTAATGTCATTAAATTCACCTTCACATCCTTCACACCAAATAAACTTCTCATTTTTTTTTAGTAACCTTCTCATATTTGCACATCTGCTAGAAAAACTTTCGACAAACTTAGCATGATACTCAGTCATACCCAGATATGTTCTTAACTGGTCCTTATTAACTGGTTTTGGAAAATCAACTACTGCTTTGACCAGTTTATCTTTTGGTAATAACCCTAAACCTGTAATTTTATGTCCTAAGTAGTCTAATGAAAGTTTTCCAAATTTGCATTTCTCTTTCCTTATGACAAATCCACCATCCTGTAATCTTTGCAGTACTATTCTCACTGTTTCCATATGCTCATTCCAATTCCCTGAGAATATTAGAACATCATCCTGAAATGCCACAACTCCTTTTATCCCTTCTAATGTTCTTTCCATGACTCTCTGAAACACTGCTGCAGCCGATGCAAGTCCAAATGGCATTCTTTTATACTTAAAAGTACCAAAAGGAGTTAAGAATGCAGTTAAGTCAGTTGATCTACTAGTCAGGGGTATCTGATGATATGCTGCTAGTAGATCAAGAGATGTAAAACATTTTGCACCTAGTACCTCCGCTATCAGATCATTTATTCTAGGTAACGGGAATCTGTCAACCACTATGCATTTGTTTAGTGCCTTCAAATTAAGGCACAATCGGATTTCCCCCGTCGGCTTCCAAGCCACAGCCATGGGAGAAATCCATTCAGCAGCTTTAATCTCTTCAATAATGCCTTCATCCATTAATCTAGTTAATTCCTTCTTTAATGGTTCTTTCATAAGTTTATCTAATGGTCTTAACTTCTTAACTGCCACTGGTCTGGCATCTCTTTTTACTACTATGTCATGGTCAAAGTACTTAGAACATCCAACTGTAGTCCCAAATATATCTTTAAACTCCTCACAAATCTTTCCCATATCACTGTTGATTGTGTTCTCACTAACAATTGTATTGATAGAATCATTCCTACAATATACTGGTTCACTTCTATTTGAGTCTATGATCATCCCAAATTCAGTGACCTGGTCCCAACCCAGTAATATGTCTCCTTTATCAACAACATAAATGTCAGCCTCAATTACCTTTCCCATAAATTTCATTGAAGCGCACCATTTTCCTAAAATTGTTAAATTTATTCCCCCATATATTGTGGGATGGATGTGTGCACAAACAAGTGACCTTACATCTTTATTAAAATATTTCTTCAGAGTTTCCTTATCTATAAGTGTGTATGCTGACCCACTATCAACCATCATACTAATTTCCACACCATCTATATTTATGACACACTAAGGTCCACACTTGGATACTCTAGCCACTTGTAAGGATACTTTACTTATACCAGTTTCAATCTCTGTAGTGTCACACTTGCACTGAACTATCTCGTTTCCATCATTAGACTCTTCATTGATGTTCTTAACAGATCTCCCATTTCCATTCATACACATCCTAGATATGTGTCCCCATTTGTTACACTTAGAGCACTGCAATTTCCTTGCATAACATTTTTCCGAAGCAGCAAAATGTGTCTCACTACCACATCTGAAACATACTTGTTTCCCTTTCTGTTCTCTCCTTTGAAAATTCAATTTTTCATTCTGTTTGAATCGAACTTGTGAACCTGTTTTGTGTTTTACAACATTAACCTCACGTATTTTACTATCACCATCAATCTCTATCACACCTTTTTGTGACTCCTCAGCATTCTTAATGATCAAAATTACTTTTTCAAGTGTTAATTCTTTCACACCTAACAATTTTTCTTTAAGTCTTCTATCATTCCCACAACGTACAATCTGGTCTCTAATGAGTTCATCATGAAGTTGTTGAAAATTGCATGTTTTGGCTAGATCCCTTAAAATAGAAACATATCTTCCAATATCCTCTTGTGTTTCTTGTATTCTTGAAAAAAATCTATGTCTTTCCAGTACAATATTTAAAGAACCTTCAAATTGTTTCTTGAGAGCTAATTCAGATTGTTGAAATATATTGGAAGGGCCATCACCCTCTTCACAAATAACAGGTAAAGATATAGTGTAAAAAATTCTCCTTCCCTCTGAACCTAAGCAGTTCATCAAAATTGCTTGTTTTCTATCACTAGAAAAGTCTTCTCCTCCTATTGCTAGGAGATAACTGTCAAAAGACTTTTTCCAACTGTCCCAAGGCAAAATACAACTGCCTGATGAGGGTAGAAATGGAGGAGGTCTCTCCATGCCAAAATCACCCATATCAATGTGTTAGAAGAAAAAAAAAACAAATGAAGAAAATACCTTTTAAAAATGTTCAGTTCTAGGTTAAGTAAAACCTTGTAATTTGCCCTCCGGATGCTTCTTTGAGACAGTAAGGGCAAAACCGTTGGCGCAATGAGCGTAAGGATTGGCAGTATCACTTACCCGCTCATGCGCTTAATCGTTAATCAGCAGTGAGCATGCGCAGTTGGATTAGTGTCCACATAGCGCGCCTGCGCAACGCACTCCCTCCAAATGTTATCCGACGTCCCTCTCCGTTATCTGTACAGCAACCGGAACTCGTTCCTCGTTCTCCGGACGTCTCAGCACAGCATCCGGAACTCGTTGCTCACTCTCCGGACACCGGACATCTCCAGCAACCCGCAATGGACACACCCTCACGAAGCTGCACGCCGGCAGTCAGCTGGGGAAACAGCAATCTCTAGGAACAGCAGAGATCCACACAGGGAATCCGGAAACCAGCGACACCGTCGCGGAAGGAAACAGGACACAGGAATCTTCGAAGGGAAACTCCAGCTGAGGGACGGCTTCACTTAGGTAAGTTGAAAATCCCGCTCGTCGCCAAAATGTAGTAACTCCGCGTAGCCAGGAATGTAGTAAATAGGTATTTATTGTAACTCAAGTACATCTTATGAAGCCATCCTCTCCAACTCTAACTTCTACATTCCACCTCTCCTATATATATACTCTTAACATTCCCTCACACGCTCACACACTCAAACCACAACATTCATACCACGCACTCCAACCACGCACATAACACATACAAACGTAAACAATAACACATTCAAACCACAACACTTCTCCTTCCTTTACAAAAGGTATAACCCTAAGAAGAAACATAGTCTTTCATCCATGAAGGTGGTTTCCTCATATTTGATGATCTTAACCTTCGTTCAAATTCCTGACTTGTTCCAAAAATAGATGCAGATGAGATTGAAGACGGAATATCCTCCAGTGACAAAGAACCACGTTGATCAACACCATCAGAGTCTTGAATAACCTCATGTTCAAAATCTCGTTCAGGATCTTGTCCAGAATATTCTTGTTCAGAATCATGTCCAGAATGTTCATGTTCAGAATCCTGCCTGCAACCTTGACCCTC
>JAWWEH010008919.1:0-10810 GCA_035583035.1 Eurycea cirrigera | reverse complement strand
AGGTTCTGCTCCTAGCTACCTCCAACAAGTCATACAGCGGAGGGCCTGTTCTTGGCAGCTCCAGTCTACAGGCAACAATACCCTACTGACCCCTTGCTTCAACAGTAAACGTGCAGGCAGTTCCTCCTTCACTACAGTTGCCCCTGGTCTCTGGAACGCCCTACCCCCAAAACTCTGTGACCAGCCAGCTTATTGGCTTTTCCACCGTGAGCTTAAAACTCAGTTGTTTAACATGGACGCATAGCCACGGTCACATCTAGCCCAGCTAGTGCCACCGTCACGCTATCATTGACTAGTTCTCCTGTAACTGAAATTGCCTGCTTGCTTGTAACCAAGATTCCTTTTGTGTGTACCTTTGTTTGTAACGTTCCTATGCAGTGCACCCAGATACCCAAGACTTATGGCACCTTACAAATGTAAAATAAATAAATAAAATAAATAAATAGGCCTTCTGACGTCAATTCGCGACCAAGGAAATTCCCTTTGGTATGACACCAACATGCTTTCTGGAGGGAGACTTTAGTGCCACCATCTTTGAGCTGTGTCTGCACATGTCTTATTGCTTCCAAATGTTCTTTCAGAGTTTTGCTTTTGATAAGCACATCATCGATGTAGGTCAAAGTACCTGTGTGAGCAGCATCTCATAAAGCCTTGGTGAGGAGGATATTAAAGTCACTTCTGGAGTTAATGTACCTAAAAGTCAAGTGGGTCCAACAGAATTGTCTTCAGACAAATTGGAAAGCTAGCTTGTGCTGATCCTCTTCTGCTACAGGAACAATCCAATATCCACTCATTAAGTCCAATGTGGTGAAAATGTTTGAACCTTGGGTCATCAAGCTTAAGCAAGCCTCTATGGCCTGGGGACCTGCAATTGTGTCTTTGGTCCCTGAGCCTGCTTTTGTGGATCCTGAGACTCAAACCGAGTGCCCCAGTCAAGACAAGCCTGTTTCCGCATTAGCCCAGTATCTGCTGACAAGGTGGTAGAAATTGTTAATTCAATGGATTGTAACGTTTGAGCCAAGACATACCAAGAATTAGAGGATTTACAAGGGAACATATTATATCAAACTGCAGCCACTCAGTGCGTTGTCCAAGTTTTAACAACTGAGGCTGAGTGACCGTAGTTAAATGACCAGACACTAAAGGTGAACCATCTACTGAACGGAAGACCTCAACAGAATCTCTGGGTTTCACAGGGAGAGCGAACTTCTGTTGCAAAGTCCGATCCATGTAACAACTGGGAGCGCCACAATCAAGAAGCAAATAAAAACACAAATCGGGTTCAAGGTTTGGAAAAACGGCTTGTAAAACAATGAACTGACCAGGGAAGTTTGAGATTGGAGACCTAATCGAGGGACCGGACAGTGTCTCCTTTAAAGCTTCTGGTCCTCCTCGTTTCCCTGAGAGTCCTGTTCCACGGGCGTTGACTGAACTTCAGGAGCCTGGAGATTTGAAAGGGACTTGGGTCTAACGGAAGGACAGTCTCTAAGAAGGTGACCAGAGCTTCCACAATAGAGACAGAGACACAACTTATGATGTCTCTCCTTCTGCTCAGCAGTAAGCGGGTCCTGAGGCCCTTTTCTAACAGATTCAGCTGGTTTAGGAAAAGAATCCTGAAGGGGAGACTTGTCCGTTTCTTTGAGGGGCTTAGGGTCAAATTTGGGGGCAGGTGCAGCGCAAGACTTTTTATCCACCAAAGAGGCTCTAGGTTTAGCCCAAAACTTCCTCTCTAGAAATCTTTGTTCAAGCTGTAGTGCTAGATCCATAAGGTTGTGTAGCTTAGTGGGGGCTGGAAAGACATTCAATAAAGGTTCCAACAACTCTTCCTTCAAGCCATGCAGGAAGATAGTGAACTGTGTCTCCTCAGGCCAACCAACCTGAGCGGCAAGCTGCTGTGAAAGATTTATAAAGATAGGAACAGTTCTATCTCCTGTTTTAATGCTAAAAGTTCAACGCTCTTAGCTTGGGCGGCAAAGCATCTTCCAATAAGCCTTTCAAACTCTTTTTCAAAATCAGCTAAACACTCCAATGAAGGGCTCTTAGAGTCCACGAGGCTAGTAGCCCAATCCCGAGCTTGACCACCCAAATTAGAAATAATGAAGATTACCAGACAGAAGGAGTGAGGCTTGGCGAGGAAATGTAAATTATATTGGGTCCTAAATTTCTTAAACAATAACGGGTTTCCCAAGAAATGCTCAGGGAGAGCCATTTTAAAATCTTTACTAAGTGGAGAAGGACCAGCGGGCGTCAAGTGTTGGCTCTGGGGTAAGATTAGGCATAATGTGTTCACTAGAGGGACCCTCCCTTGTGACCTGTGGATCTTTCCTAGGGGTCTTTTCCAAAATCCCCAGATAAGCAGCCAAGTTCAGATTCTGTTTCCTAGTATCAGCTAACTCTACCCTAAGATCTGCTAAAGCCCTAGTAAGATCCTGGATCTGCTTCGCAAGCTCCATGCCAGGCAATTTATTTTTGTGGCCTTTGCAAACTGTTACCGAAGTGAGAGAGAAAACCACCTTGTAAATAGTACTGCAGAACCATCAAAAATTACGGGCAGGGAAAGAAAGGAAAACCAAGCTGACCTGGTTGCGGGGCAGGAGCGGGAGCACGTGGACTAGTGTGTGCGACCTTCACTAATGGAAGTTATTGAATGGCAATAGCCAGCCCCACACAGTGTGAAGCTGGCCGGCACCAGCAAGCTCAGAGGGCAGGAGACGGAGTGGAAAAGCCCTGCAAAACAGAGGGGAAAATATAAGGACCAGACTCAAGCAAAGAGGCTCATACAGAAAAGTATTAACCGATTGGAACCTCAATAGTGTACCTGGAAGCTTGGCAGGCCGGGTGTACCGGGGAAGATACTTCAGTAGAAGTAGTTGCCTGATTTCAAGAAGTCAAGGAATTTATCATTTATCATCTAGTATAAAACTACAAAACCATCCTAGTGTCAGTACAGCCCATGTAAACTCACCTTAGCCCAGGGAGAACATACAGAGTGTGTCTACCTGAAAATAAAGACGTTGATCTATCTTAAAAGGATACAGTGTGGGTGTCTGTGAGAGGCAGCAACAGCAGCGCGGCAGGTCATCCAGACAACGGCACGCAGCAGAGGTCAGAAGGGGTGAGGCCAAGAACAGCAGGCCGCACCCCCAAGTGTACACTTGCCTGTGTCTCCGCCCAGGGCAGAGGGGCAGAGACCGGAGGAGGTGAGACTGGCAGTAAGAGAGAGAGCGAAGGCTAGATCGTGGCGGTTTCATCGGACAGCATCCTGGATTGAGGTTACGTAGGCGAACTGTGGTGAAAACGCAGGAGAGGACGGGGGACACATCTGCTCAGCCGTGTGAAACGGTTGCAAAGGTGCGACATTGGGGCGCGAGCATCACTCGCTCGCTTACCCGCAGACGCAAGTCTCACGCATGTCGATAGAGGACCAGCAGCGCGTGAGCATGCAGTACAGTGGGGACAAGCGTCTCTGAGACGCTGCGAGTGTGTGAAGCCTAAGCAAGCCTAAAGGTGAGGAAATAGGAGCTAAGCATGACCAAATGAGTGAACCTAGCTAAGTACTAAGCGTGACCAAGAGTGTGAAAGTAGACGTACAAAGAGTGAACAAAAACCTAGTATGAAAACTAGTGTGAAACCTAGTGTGAACCTAGTATGTAAGACCATAGCTCTACAAACCACATGTGTGTGTAACACCACCACTCCCCCTTTTATCTTTAATATGTATGTTCTGCCCTTAGATAAACGTATGTACTCCTTTGGCTGCTGTTTTCATGCTTATGCAGAGGACACCCAACTTTGCCTTAGGTTTGATTTTTTAAGCAGGCAGAGGCTGCTTACCGGCTTGCCTGGAGGCAGTAGACAATTGAATAAGCTTTAACTGGCTGAAATTAAATGGGCAGAAGACAGGTTCTGTTTGATGCCCCTCCCTCGTCTCCTGCTGTTCATGCTCTCTGAACTCTTGACTTGTGGCCCCTTCCCTCAGTGCTTGCCCAGTGCTAAATGTAAATATTCTGGACGTGTTTTTGTTCAATAACTTCTCCTTCATCCATTTGTTCATCTGTTTTTTTCCCCGAAAACTCTTTGAAAGGTCCTTTTCTTCCTTGCTCATTCCTTTCATACTGCAGTCATGATGACCTTCCTTAACCCCTTCAGTGCTAATTACAAGTGTGTCTAGTCATCAATGAGGCGAAATGACAACCACTTTGCATGGGAATTGCCATTGGGATAATGTATCCCAATGGTAGCAGTTAAGGGGTTAATAGCTGTCTTGACTACAGCAATGCTATCTGTCTGGGCTGCTTCCATGAAAGTCGAGCGCCCCGTACTGAAGCGCTGGAAAATAGAGCACACACAAAAAAGCGCCCACTCATTAACAAAAACGGGGCTGGAAGATAGAGTGCCCTCGTAATAGAAAACGTGTTTTTTTTTACACATGTTTGGCTAGTTTCTCGAATTGCACATACTAAAGAGGAATACATTTATTACTCCATCCTCTAGTCTGAGCAAGTCAGGGAGAGAGCCATTGTGGGTTTAAAATAAAACAAAACATGTTTTTCCTAAAAGAGTGCTCTTTTTTCCAACCGTTTTCATGGTAGGCACTCGCTTTGCCAGCACTCTAGTGTGAGAGCTGTAATCGTGGGTGACCTCTGTCTTCAGCTAGTCTAGAAAGCCGTTCCCAGAGTTGCGACAGGTGTTCCTTGGCACCATCCGCTTTACCATGGCTCCTGGTATAAAATATTATTGTTAAGGCACTATGCCTCATGCAACTTGAAGTTCTTAAAACTGAACCAAGTTATCTCCAAGATTAACGCCTCCCTTGCCTACATTTCCACAGTTTACGTTTTGCCTCCCTTCACCTTTTGATTGAACTCCGCTAATGCCGCGAGCGGGTAGGTCTTTCTTCTTCGGTCCTGCCCCCAGGCTAAGGAATGCCCTGCCCCTTGTACTCTGTATGAACTGTATTCCGCCAGCTTCTTAAAACTAATCTTTTCAGTTAAAAACCCTACTCCTTAGTATTATTGCCAGGTTTTATTTCCAATCAGCACCAGGATGTCTTTTTGGTCACAGTTTGATTTAATCAAAGAAACAGAAAAGTAGTGTCTACAGTTGGGTGGTGGGAGGATGTTTTGTATGAGACCCAATCCATATGTTGTCATGTAATAATCATTCTGTAACTTGTCAGCCACTCTCAGGAAAGGAATATGCACACCCAGCAATGCCCTCTGTGACAGCCTCTCTTTGAAGGCCAACTGGAGGAGATAAAGTTCTGCGCAGCAGGTTTATCTCCACCAGCCTAGTGTTGGGCAGTTTTCAGTACTTGTTTTTCCTGGAGTAGTACTGAGTGTGAGAAAGGGCAGGGTGGTAGGAGCCTAACTTCTGCACAGCCACTCAAGGAGAGAGCTCAATAACTAGGAATTTGAACATCAAGTCCAGTGGGGTTAAGGGGGGATTCTACTAAGGCAAAAAAGTATTTCAGTACCTTTAAGATCCAACAAAAAAAGTAAGACACCCTAAAAGATGCACAGGAGGCAATCTTTAACAAAACCATGCTATTTCTATTTACAGGGACATTAGATAACAAGGATTTACAGCTTACAGTTAAGTGTAAAGTCTTTGATGGTGATATTTAAGGCAGCACTGGATGACTTTGTCATGTAAACCTCTGGAATTCCTTGGTGGTTGACTAGCCGTATGCCCCATTTGGTGAAGATACTTTTTTCCATGTCATGCAGCGAGGCACAAAATAGTGACCTCTAACTGATTTGCCAAGGGTTACAGGAAGCCACTCTGGACCGCTCCTTACCGCAAGACTCACACTACCAAACACACACATACCGTTATCTGCATCAGGAGACTTGGGACAGTTCGTATAGTCACAGAAGGCAAACTCACTCTCGAGTACGGGTACCGGAAACAGTACAATTGCACCAGATCTGCGACAAGTTCCTAGGAGCAACTATATTGGAACACACTTGGAGATCCTAAGAGCAGTTTCCACCCTGAAATCTAGTCCTAGTGCACCACACTCATGGGTAGTACTAAGGCAATGGGACTGTATTTTGCCCAAAGGCATGGTAGCGGTGTGCATTATATTTACTCTGCACAGGGGGATCCAGGACAAAACCTAGCAAGAAATTAGATTGTGACATGCTTCAGAGACCATATACTGCACTTTTCACCCTGAGTTCTGATCCTAAAGTACCAGACTCAAGTGGGCTCACTGGAAGCCAATGGCTGTATGTTGGATGCTGATTGCATCAACGCCTATAATGGGGGATTGGGCAGCCAACCAGAGACATCTATCCACTATTCTCATCTACCCGAGACCAGCCTAGACCTCTGAGGTGTGTAGGCACTTTATAAGGCTCGTGCGTAAAACTGACAAGTTTTTGCATTCCGAAAAGGCCTCCTAGCCTTAGGCAAGGTAAGTGGACTTATGTGCACTAATACTTACTTACTTTGATATCCTCAATGTCTGCTGGGATTGAACCATTCTGTTAAATTAGTAAGTTTCCATAGCTTTGTGTTTTTGAGTAGGGCTCAAATGAGTTGTTTTTATTCCTACATACGAAGATTAGCTCAAATTAATAAGTGTCATTTATTTTGTAGATCTTCTCACAGGATCCACAGCACCCAGCATGGCAGAGGACACGGGTAAAACAACCACGAGTGGACTTCCATACCCGTGCCCATACCCAGCTGGAGGGCAGGACACTGGCACAGCGCTCGGAGGAGGGAAGTCCACTGGTCTGCCCAGTGGACAAAGAACATTCCACCTGCCCCCTCTGAGCGCGAGAGTAAGTAATGCTCCACAAAATCCTTTTTACCCGCGTTTGTTAATGCTATTTTTCATAGAAAGTGTGTATATAAAATATACCAACTTAGTAGTGCTTACAAATGTCTTTGTAAGGAGCTTAGTCTAGCTCTTCATCTTGATTGCCTGTGTGCCAAAAAAGCAAAGTAATGTTTAATTCAGAGAGTATATTTTTCATGTAACAGAATTTAAAAAAGACAAAATACATTGCAAAATGATAGAAAATTGTGCAGAACTATAGCGTTGGCCACTCTTGGTGAAGTTGTTCTCATGAGATAACTCGTTCCAGCAGTTAATTACAGAGCAAAAGGCAAGCTCTTTAATGGACAGATTTTGGTGCAGTCGCTGAGCTATTGAGGTGCAACTCGCTGCACTTGTCTAACACAGCGAGGGTCCTTTTAATGTTGTTGTTTCCCTCTATGATCAGTTAGCGAGATATGTGCGCCAGCCCCAGGCTGCCGTCCTTGATTCTCGCTAACTGACCATAGTGAGAATTGCTAAGCTCTCGCCATGCAATGCGCATGCCCATCGAGTAGCGCAAAAACGTTGCACATACCCAGTGACTCTGAGCAACTGTATTGCTCACAGTACATTGGGCATCTAGCGAATGCCCGCAACTGCGTAGTAGCGCAGGGAACACAGTGCTAGTATTCACTTGCATTCGCTAGCGTCTGCTTTAGTGCTTTGCGCTGACATACCAAAATCTGCCTGTAATTGATTTTGCTATTAATTATCCCATGATAATGATTTCTTCCAGGAGTAGTTACTACTACAGTGAGGATGTTGTACTAAAAATGCAAGGGAAAGAAATGAAATGCAAACAATAGGGAGAGCTCCGTGCCTTACTCCCTGCTTCGACTTACCCTAGAATGATGGCCAGTGAGGGACAGAGGGAAGGAAGTGACGGAAAGTGAAGCAAGTGTTTTTATTGGCAAGCAGTTAATAAGAAACTAGAATGTAAACTACAGTAAAACGACTTGACCTAAGCCCACCACCAGCTTTTAAGGAGAATGCTTAGAATGTGGTTAATATTATGAAATATTACTTGTATTGTAAGTTTTCTGATCCACTGTGGTGCCACACGCCCTATTGATAATCTGCTTATGATTTGCTACATTATTTAGAATATTTATCATCTCTTGAGAGTCTTCATGTTCAGTCAAGATGGAAAGGTGAATGAAACTGAAATCAAAGAAAAAAACATGATATTTTAAAACAGACGCGGTCATTATGAGCCATTCTGTAAAGATGCAGAAAATCCCAAATTCGTATTATCTGAATTTACAAAATGCACAACAAAAAAAAATCACAATTATGAGGTGAAACATGTGGATAGGTGAAATCTGCGGATTTTCAGCAAACAAACTTGCTGAAAATCAGTACTGCATGTTGTATAATTCTTTACTGAAAAACTGCATCTTTTTTTTCCAAACCTACAGCATGTTTTTGCTGTAAATCCTCAAAAATTAAAAACATTATTTTTCCCATTCAGCATGCTTGTGTCCACATACCATATAAGTATATGGGCTCAACATGTCAGGGACATACTTTTTCATAGTGCTCCTTTTCCACATCTTTTACAGTACGTGCAGCATGAGTTTAAGGACATTTGCCTGCAGTCTTACTTGCCACTGAAGTGCCTTCAACATGTTCCTGTCATGCTGGGTGGGTCTATTGCCCTCCTCTGACATGTTGCACAGCTCGTCTATAGGTCCACATAAACTGTCGGTGATAGGTGAGGTTGGTGTGCCTACTGGAGATTGGACACCATCACCTTCACCCCCTCCCACTTACTGACTGTCCTCTTCCTCTTGAGTGCCTCCACCTTGTTGGCTCCCCTTGCCTCCCTGAGTGTCCTGAACTCTCTGGTTATCATCCTCTTCACCCTCGCTGGCTGCCCTGCAGGTGTCGGACTTATTCTATTCCCCGGAGCCAAAGACATATTTCGTGCTATCAGGATTGCCTCATCCTGTGGCGATGGTGTGGCAGGGCGTCAAACTGGCATAGTGGTTGTATTAGGGATGGATGGTAGGGATCTTTTTATGTTTAGGGCTAGTGACAGGTGTTTTTTCTTCATGTGCCAGCTTCCTTGGTGCTAGTTGCTTTCTGGTCTGTTGAGGTGGACCTTCAACTGGCTCAGGATTGATGACCGGGTGGTGATGGTGTTGCCAGTCGCTTCCGTCTCATGGCAGCACTGAGCTTGTCCTCCTCTTCCTGTTGGCTTCCCTTCCCCCAAGTAGATTTTTGGTACTACATAGATACCAAAGTCACAATCTCATAGAAGAGCACTAACAGAGACTTGGCTAAACGATACAGATGAAGGACCAACAGTACAAGAGGCAGTACCTATCAACTACAATATACAAACTAACAACAGGAAAAACAGAATTGGAGTGGGTATTGCAGTAATATATAGGAAGGAAATAAAGGTGAAGATGTAACAATTAGTAGAGAATGAACAATTCAAACACTTACTGGTCAAAATACACCTAGAATAGGTCTGCAAACCTTGTTCATAGTCATCTACAGACGACTGGATAAACCAAGACTCCCATTCACTGAGGCATTACCCAATCTGATTTCATTGCTTCACAATAAACAAAAGGAGCAAAAAATACTTGGTGACTTCAGTTTCTCGATGGACATACCTAATGACCCAAACACAAAAAACTATGATAGAACATGGAGAGTTTGGATCTGACACAGATGGTGCACGGGAAAACACAGAAAAAAGGTCACACACTGAATGGTATTTTCGCATAAAAGGGGATAGTGAAAAGAACCGGCATGGAACAAAACTCATGGTCAGACCACCCCATTATTTTCTTCAAAAAACTCAAGAAACACCAGACGAAAAGTTACAAAAAAGGAAAACAGTAAAATATAGAAAGTGGGGACAAATTACCAGCAAATGAAGTACTGGAAGACACAGATGAAGGAACAATCCAACTACAGAGCTTTATACCAAGAGCTATAGAACCTTTCACACAACTACAAACAAAGAGAGCAATCAGCAACTGAAGAAACAAAATGAAAACTGGAAAGAGAATGGAGGAAAGATGGAGAAAACAGAAAAAAGGATGAGATCAAAAGTAAACAGAGGTAGAACTACAGCATCAAAACTGCAAAGAAAATATACTACACCAGAAGAATACTAAAGGCAGAAAGAATTTACGGACCCAATAGCCACCAGGAAAACAGAAGGGGTAAAACCAAAACAATGTGGAGAATTCTCAGACTACTTCCAGGAAAAAATCAACAGCTTCCACGCCACAATAACAAATAGGAGAGAAGAAATATACAAAAAGCCAGTGACAATACAGGAAATAGAACAACAAGAACTGAGTTGGGGAAAACTGTACATGAATAAATTACTATAATTAAAAACACTAACCAAAAATAATTTAAAAACCTACAGGCTCATTGTGAAACATCTGGGGGAAAATGCAGGGCGTCTGCATTTTTCCTCTGCATGGCCCTGTGCAAAAAGCATGGGCCTGTGCCGTTGTATTACACGTTAGAAAACGCACCTATAGACCAGGCGTGCTTTTTGGCGAGGTTTTGGCATGAACCCACATCAAAAAGATAAGTGCTAATACACTCATAATCAGGTGGGATGCCAGCAAAAATAATATATCACCTCATGAGGATCTAATATTCTGTTCCTCTTCTCCTCCTTCTGTTATTTCTTTATTGTTCCTGATTTTATCATGCCTGTTTTTATTGTGATTGTCTGTCCTACTGTCTTGTCCTTTTTGTATCTGCGCTCTGAGGCCTGTGGGCGTGTGGCGCCTTACAAAAATTCAATAATAATAATAATAATAATAATAATAATAATAATAATAATAAGTTAGAAGAGGAATTACAAACTAAGCAAATGCAGGTCTCTGATTTAACACAGCAAATGACGACTTGAGTCTAGATGTACAGCGACTAGAAACTGAGCTTACTCAAACCAAGGTTGATAGAGATCAGGCTGTTGCTGAGCGGGATGATTTA
>JAWWEH010007815.1:0-10825 GCA_035583035.1 Eurycea cirrigera | reverse complement strand
TTTCATATGACCATTTGTCATTGTTTCTAAAAAGGATTAGTCTCCATTGTGCAGGCGGTTATTAACCTCCAGGACTCTGATGTCAATTATTTTACCTTGGCTGTGGATGAAAATGAAAATGTTAAGTTCTTTAGGCTGGGAGCCTCAGCTGACGAGCTGGGTGAGTTGTGTTGTAAAAGGTTGGTTTGTAGAGTCTTGGCAAGTCTCAGCAGTGTCCAGCACAAGGGTGGTGCACAGTGCACAGTTCAGCCTTAAAACTAGCTTTCCCTATCTAACACTTGCCCTGCAGGTGGGTGTGGCAGGGACTGGAATAAAAAGGGAGGCGTTTCCAGGAGGGCGTTCCCTGCCATCTCCCTCGAAATCTCCCGCTGGTTAGCGGTGGAGGAGCTGAAGGGGTGGAGCGAGTCTCTTGTTGCCGCCCCCAGGGGCGCAGAAGCGGAGGCCTCTGACGCTGTCGGTTGCCTCTCGAAGGCCGGTCAGACTGAGCTGAAGAGTGGCAGGATGAAGAGGGTGTCTTGCGAAAGGTTGGAGGAAGGTGACGGAGGTGAGTGGACAACTGGGGCCTACTCTGGGGCCAGTGAGACAAGTGCGACTTTTCCAGCGGTGGTTGTTCGTTGAAAAGGCGACGTCATGCCAGAGTGACTCGCCTTTATGTTGAAGAGGGGCGCGCGCTGCTGACACGCGCCAGTCTTTCTCACAGGAGCATTCTCAAAGCTGCAGAACATTCCGCAGGATGGACATTGGGAGGGGAAAGGGAAAGGTGTTGTGTGATTAATCTCTAGTTTCACTAGAGAGACGTTTTAAGGTGTAGCGCTATTGTGTTCTAGTTTCACTAGAGGGACGTATGAGGTGTGGCGCTAGTGTAGCGCTATTGTGTGTAGTATAACAGCAATGGCGTTGGTCTGGCATGTCATGGATAGGTCAGCTTTGAGGTATACCCCGAGCGTTTTAACTGAGTGTGATATCGGAATGCTGTTACCTGCAATGACGAAGTTGGTGTATTCAGCCGGGAGTGATTTTAGCCTATGTCTGGGGCCAACTACCAGTATCTCTGTTTTTTCATCGTTTAGGCAGAGCTTGTGCTCTGCCATCCACGACTGGACAATGTGATATGTCTTATTGAGGATGGCGGTGTCTTCGCTATGGTTGCCAGTGAGTGGGAGGAGGATTTGAGTATCATCCGCAAAGTTCGTGTATGCGACCCCCAGGGTGTCTAATTGTTCGAAGAGTGGCTTTGTGTAAATATTGTACAGCGTGGGAGACACACACGAACCCTGCGGGACTCCACAGGTGACGGGGCAAGGGGGGGCGGCTACGTCGTTAGCGAACACTCTGGTACTATGGCCAGAAAGAAAGGATGTGATCCATTTTGTGGCGCTGGGGGAGAAGTTGACAGAATCAGACAGTTGGGAGCACAGAGTGTCATGGTCCACCAGGTCGAATGCCGCCGAGAGATCCAGGAGAAGTAGCACTGCTAAACCTCCTGTATCTCTGATGGAATCGAGTTGGATTTTCAGATCCAATAGGGCGGTCTCAGTGCCGTGGCGAGGACGGAAACCGGATTGTGTGGCTCCCAACAGATTGTGTTCCTCAAGATACCGTTGAATTTGCAGGTAGGCTGCTCGGTCAAGGATCTTGAGGAGAAAGGGGACTGTGGTGATGGGTCTGTAGTTGGTGGGGATGAGAGGGTCGAGAGTGGATTTTTTGATGAGTGGGGAGACCCAGGCCTTTTTGATGGAGGACGGGGCAGTGGAGGAGGTGAATGATGCGTTGATCAAAGCTGTAATGAAGGGGGCGAGGGTATCGATGGATTCCTTCACTACAGGGGCGGGGCAGGCGTCTCCTCTGCACTGAGAGGGTTTGAGGCTCTTAATGATGTCAGTGACCTCGGTGATGGAGAGTGGGGAGAAGCAGAACTGGGGTATGACATTCGAGAGGGGAGGTGTGGGGGGTTGATGGGTTGATGCGGTTCTGGCGTGTGAGAGGTTGGTTGCAATTTTGGCCTGGAGCTTGGATAGTTTGTTGTCGAAAGCCTCCTGGATACTGATGCACCAGTCGGCATCTTTGACCAGGGTAGTCGGGGGCGGGATAGGTGTCTCTAACTCTTTGAGTATGGCAAAGAGTTCTTTAGAGTTTGATGTGGCGTTCTTGATTCGCGTGCTCAGGGATTGTGCTTTGGCCTTGATTACAGCTTTTTTGTATACCGAGGCGGCATGTGAGTAAGATTGTTTGTACTCAAGGGAGGGAGATTTGCGCCATAGAGCTTCAAGTGCTCGTTTTTTGGCCAGCAAGGTCTGAAGGTCAGCGGTGAACCAGGCCTTGCTTCTGGGACTGCGTGGTTTGCCTTTCCTAGCTTGGAGGGGGGCGATGGTGTCCAAGGCTTTGAGTTGTATCAGTTCATCAGCGTTTGCCTGCGGGTTCGGAGAGGCTAGGGGGAGGAGGTGAGGGGTCAGGTTACTTGCTGTGATGTTCCGTTTGTTCCTCAAGGGACCTGTTTGAGGGATGGGAATAGGAGTGGGGGAGGCTTTGGGGTCGCAGGGGATAGTAAACTCGATGATGTCGATGTCGATGATGTCGTGATCCGACCAAGGGCACGGTTTAGTAGTGGTGGTAGAGCTCAAATTATGCGTGGCTAGCCAATCGAGCATGCGGTCGTGCCGGTGTGTGGCTGTGGAGGGGCTGAGAGTGAAGCCGCTGTTTGACAGGGAGGCTGCTAGTGTGGTGGCAGCCTTGTCATCTGGGTCGTGTAGGCCCAGGTTCAGATCTCCGAGCAGGAGATATTGGGTGTTAGTTTTGAGAGAGGGCGTGATTAATTGGAGTATTTCGTCCTCGAAATCGCCTGCGGGGCCAGGTGGCCTGTAGATGAGGCAAATGCTGGCAGTGGATTTAGCGCTAGGTTCGATCTTAGCGATTAGTGTGTCACAGTTGGTGATGGTGTGGATCTCTATTAACCTGATAGGGAGTGAATTTTTGTGGAGGAGTGCTACTCCTCCGCCTTTGCTTTATGTTGAAACGTGGCCTACAAATTAATGAGAGCAAAACTAAGGTGATGGTATTCCGCAGTGAAAAGATCATGAGGAAAACTCCTGTGTTTTTTTGCAATAGTAAAATTTTAGAAAATGTTAATAGTTTTCTTTATCTTGGGGTGCTTTTTAATTTCGATCTTAGATGGTCATTGATGACTTCTAAAGCCGTCTCCACGATGAACAAATCCACGTGGCCACTTTTTAAACTTCAAAACAAAAATACCTGCAATATTGTAGATCACGTGCTAACTCTATACAAGGCCAAAGTTGCACCAGCTGGCTCACATGCGGCAGATGTTTGGGGTTGTGGTCAGCTTGCCCCTCTTGCGGCCTGTGAGCGTAAGTTTTTAAAGCGCCTTTTGGGGGTTCCTATGTCTACTGCTACAGGATTAATATATTTTGAATGTGATATTCATTCGATTGAATTAACGCTGAGTCTTGCACCAACCAGTCCGGTTGTACCAAGCATTTCTAACAACGGGCAGAGACGATTTATCGCCTTGTCTCCTGGATAACTGTGCTGCATGTCTAAGCTTGGAAAAAAATAGTTGGCTGTTATACGTCAAAAATATGCTAAGTATTATTTCAGTGGACATTTTCAATTATACTGAGTCTGTTATTTCCAAAGCCCAGGCACTTGCGTGGTACAATGATGTAAAGAGTGTCCTCTTTACTTCTTGGTTATCAAAATTATTAGTCAGGCCAATTTTTAGAAACTTTTATGATTCTTATGAGGATGGTTTGGCACTTTATTTGTCTGAACGTATGTCTAAATTTGCCAGGAAACTTCTTACGAAATTTAGACTGGGCTGTCTGAACATTGCAGTGAAGACGGGTACTGGAAGAGGGGCGGAAGGTTTGGATGCAGTTTGTTTATGTCAGTATGAGACTGAGGATATTTTCCATATATTATTTATGTGCAAACTGTATTCCTCACCCCGTGCAATTTTCCTGAAACCTCTTTTTTCTAATCTAGGAATTACCCGTGCTGCTAAGGCGATGTTATTTTTACATAAACTTGACAATGTGGCAACAATTTTTTCCTTAGACAGGTATTGGTGTGCAGTTTCTCTTATTAGGAAAAGTATGGACCTCCCCGCACTGTGACTTGGGTTTTTAGCTCACCTGTATTGGTTTTTATGACAAGCGTATTTTACTCAACATTTGTATTTCTCTTTTTTTACTGTGTATTATGATCTGTGACAGATACTAATGAAGGCACTTTATTTTAATGTATTGTATTTTGCACTCGCAATTTGCATTGTATAGCTTTTGGGATGTTGTGCAATATTGTTATGTGTCTCTACAGCACTTTAGTCAATAATAATAATAATAATAATAATAATAATAATAATAATAATAATAATAATAATAATAATAATAATAATAATAATAAAATGGTTTTATTTGGCGACAGTATGCCCGAGGGCTTCAGGCCGCACTTCAGAATCACATGTAACAACATTACTTAATAAATATACAACATACCAAAACCATTCTACTGTAGCACGCATTGCACTTTAAACTTGATTTATGTTTGCATCTCAATATTCTACACAGAGCTTACAAATGTATGTTGTGGGACCCTTTGCAATATTATTTGCCTCCTTAAGCACTTTCATTGTACTGTTGATCACTATGCACTTTATTCATGCACTAATTTGTATTGTAGTTCTTATTGAACTTTATCATATTGTACTGTATTGCCCTGATTCCTAATTTTAGTGGCAAAGTCTTTGACTCTGTTGATAATTTAAATTGTAACAATATGTGGCATTTCGAGTTTGGTATTACACTTCGATTTTAATGTATTTTTACAACTGTAAGTTTTTATCTGAACTTTGATGGATCTATTTGGATCTGAATAAAGCACGTATTCATTCATTCATTCATTCATTCATTCATTCATTCAGGAGAGTGTGTGTAGACCAAGGGGGGCAATTACACACCTACCTGCCAAAATTGCTTGCAACATAGTCCTAGAAATCTATTAAATCGCTATTTAAATTCAGAATAGTTCTATTAAATGTCATTTTCAGCAGGTGTTATTCTAGGGTTCAACATCCTACAAATAAATTTTCTAAACAATCGCCCAAAGGAAGCCAAGTTATTCACTTGGGAGCCTTTTGCATAATGGTTGATACAGTGTTATACATTTTATGTTTATAAGTGGATACTTTTGTACGAATTTTAAAATGAGTTAATAGATGGATATACTCAAAATGCTTCTTTTTAGGAGAAAAACACAGAAATATGTAACCCTGGTTTTCTACAAGCTAGAGAGATCGGACAAATACTCAGTGCATTTACATTAATTACATTTTGAAAATGCTGACAAAATCAAAAGATGAACATTATTGTTAGAAAACCTGTTTTTGAAGAATAAGGAATACAGTAACAGAATCTGACACTCTGAGTTAAAGTAACTCCTGCCTAGCTATGACACGATTTTGTCATCACACATGGACATTTTTGGGAGGGGCATGAGATGTATATAACATGAGCACAGAGAACTAAACGCTCTCTTGCTTCCTGAACCCAGCACCAAGATGACATCCAGGGGTGCAGCTAAAATTAACCAAGGACAACTTTAATTTGAGGTGAGCATGAGACATTGAATGTATGTAAACTGTTATGCCAATATCAAAATAGATAACATTGCAATAGATTACTAAGGGAAGTCAATTCTGTGAATGCAATTATTTTCTCCCATAGTACAACGCAACATAGCATACCATGACAAGTTATATATGTACATTTTCTGACAAATTTCTGTAAACAAAGTTTTACTAAGTATCGAGTACATTCTTAGACTCTCACTCTTGTGAGACAGACGAATTAAATACATTTCCAACAGAACCATTGTAGGGCACTGAATCTATTCAGCCTACCACAACATAGCGAAAAACAAGACCATTGAGCCAAAAATGCAATGCCAATAGTTTTCTGAAAATCTGCAAAGTACGACAACACACTCAATACCGAGTAAAACAGTGAACTATTACAAGCATATACACATATTATTGGCAAGAAACAGTTTCTGAACCAATCTATATAATTAAACAGACAAAATACAACATTTTGTGACAATATGCTTACATGGTAAAAAGAAAAAAGTTATCACCAGAATTTACAATAAACAGTTTTAAAGTAATTTTTTAAAGATAAAAGAGAAAGGGACTTACCCACAAGTTGATCAGGATCCTCTTGACCCATAGATACAGCTACTAAATCCAAAAGGGTCCGAAGCAAACCAATGCAGTTCCATTAGGAAATGGACCTGGGCCCATTTTGACGACAAAGACAGCTTATTTTGCTCTGCGCATGCCCGGTTACGTAAACCACGCACGCGTGAAGAGAAAATTTGAACTTTCCACAATGCTTTATGTATAAATACGATTTTCCTAGATTTACAAAAATTAATAAATGCATATTTTCAAAACTATATGATCAATACACTTGGGATTTGTTTTATTAAACTTAGAACAAATCCACAGTATGAGAGAAAACTAATTGCTTACCTGTAACGTTGCCAGGAGGGTTTTTCCTATGACAATAGAAAACTCCTACAATATGTAAAAGCCTATTTTAAAAGTTTGTGAAAGTTTGTGAAAGTTTGTGAAAGTTGAATTAACAGTTACCATGTATTAAAAAAGTATATTTTATAATAAAAAGTTAAAAACCACCCTGCCTGAATTATTTAAACCAACACTACTGCCTTATTTTAATTTGTTACAATTGCACTTATGTCTATGTCATATGATATATTATTTTGATAAGGTTTCTGCAAACCTGTGTTCTAAATATTATCCTATAATTGAAGGATTCAGAAGGGATCTGTTCTGTGAAGAAATAACCTAAGGGATTATGTGAAGATAAGTTTACTCTTCTACCTAATTGGCTGTATGAGATATTTTATTTCATTAAATAATTAAGAAGGACATTTAATAGTTAATCAAGTACATCTGATGTCACAACTTCAGCATGAAGATACAAGCACAAGAAAATATGCTTGTAAATATTGTAAATAGAACCTTTTGACTCTACGCGCTATCCTGCCTCCCGTCAACTCGCCGTGGGGGCAACGCTTACCAGCCCGGCATTTCCGTTGGCGAGCTAGATGCCAACGTGCTCGCTGTTGTTTTTCTTTGCAAACAGGCGCTTCCCTAGGCCCGCCCATCTAAACTAGAAACAAACAAGGGGCAACTCTCAACCAAGGAATGAACTGTAAACCAGGAACAAGAAAGTCTTCAAGAAAGGCTTTATCGGCAGACTTCTCTGCTGACAAGAGATCATACGTCTAGCCCGGCATCGCCTCCAAAAGGTAATTTTAGAGAGATATAACCAGAAGCCCTTGCACAAAGAAACCCGATATAGGTAGGACTTCTAACCAAATTCTACCTCTCATTACTGCTCAAGACTTTGCAACCAAAGACTAGTACGAGAACAGAAAAACCTATACAATCCAAACAAGAACAAAGCAACGCCGACGTGTCTTCCATTGTACTGGAGGCCACGCCGACTCTCGCTATAGTCTCCATTTAACGTCTCACTGTAGAAGCTCAAGTCTTAAGGGAAAAGGGTAATTAATTGCATTGTGAATTTAGGATACACTCTTACATTAAAGTAAAAGCCATAAAGAACTGCCTGACTTATAAAATGGAGGCATCAATAGAAATTATAAATCAGACCTTGAGAGAATTGAAGGAAGGACTGCAGAGTCAAGAAAAGAAAACTTGACAATACAAAAGAGTTTGTCAGACTTAAGATTGAGTGTACAAACTTTGACCACTTCACCCTCGCCTGCTCCTTCAGAAATGCCAGAACTAGAGAGGTTTTCGGAATTACACATACCAACTCTTCCTGAAGCTGAAATTAAAATTAAGTTGCCTTTACCAGAAAGGTACCTTGGATCTCCTAAACAGTTTAGAGCTTTTTCATCCCAATGTGAACTTCATTTTAAGGCTAAGTCAGTGCAATTTCGCTCTAGTCAAGCGAAAGTACTATTTTTCATTGTAAATTTAGGTGGGGATGCATTGAATTGGGCTTCTCCCTTAATAGAAAAAGACTCATCACTTTTGAATAATTATAGTGCATTTTTAGCAGCATTTAGGAAAGTTTTCAAATATCGTCAAATAGAATATACTAAGAAATTAGAATTAATATCATTAAAACAACGAGTATTAGAATTCACATGCTATATTTCAAAATTTCAACTATTGGTTTTTGATCCGAATTGGCCAGAGGAAGCCCATTTTCCTATTTTTTACACTGGATTGCGAGAAGAACTAAAGGATTTATTACAATATATACACCCACAACCAACTACTATTCAAGAATTGATAGATGTGACTATACAACTGGATCAGAGACGCTCAGAGAAAAGAAAAGAAAATAGGAAACTTGAAGAATTTAATCAACGTAGAATGTTTCCAAGGAATACTCGACCTGAGAACAAGACAACTGACTCAACTCGAAAGTTCGAATCCAAATTTAGAGGGCCTTTAACGTCACAAGAACACGAAAGGAGAACCAAACAAGGCCTCTGTATGTATTGTGGCCAAAGCGGTCACTTGATTAAAAATGTCCTTTGACTACCAAAAAGTTTACTCCAGCAGTAACTTCTTGGAAGTTAGCTACGCAGGAAGAATTGTCAAAATCCGATCAGGCTTTGGAAAACTAGGAAACCCAGGATTTACAGAAAGGGGAATCTCGGGAATAAGTGAAGCTCTCCCTTTCAGGAATGTTTTTACTTTGTCAAGAGAATATTTTGAAGGTATGGGAAATATATTAGAAATAACTACAAAGACTTTTAGAGTTTGCAAAGAATAATAACATTCCTATTTCAAAGAAAAAAGCACCTTCCTTAGTAAGAGGAGTAGACAGAGTACTAATTAAGTCAGGGTTAGTAGTAGAACAAACCAATCAAATTGAGTTAATGTTGAGTAGGCATAAAGAATTTCTAAATTTTGATTTTATTCAATCACCTGATTATAATCTTATACTTGGGATGCATTGGTTAAGACACCACAGATTTATGATCAATTGGCGAGAAGGAACTTTTGTATTGCACCCGAAATATTACAAAAGATGTGGAATAGAGGCTCCAGAAATTTTAAAAGCTCTTACTTCAGAACAGAATTTTATGCAGGATGAAAAAAGTTTGACTTTAATGGGCCTACCAGATGAATAGCAAGAATTTGAATACGTCTTCTGTGAAAAAAAGGCTCAAAAACTACCTCCACCTAGGGAATATGACTGCCAAATCGATCTCGTTCCTGAGAAGCCCATACCTCATGGGAAAATGTACCCATTATCTGCATATGAGGAAACAGTTTTAAAAGATTATTTAGAGGATTTCCTTAAAAGAGGTTTTATTAGACCTTCAAAGTCGCCTGCGGGCACTCCAGTATTTTTCGTTGAAAAAAAAGGAGGTGAGCTGAGGCCTTGCATAGATTACAGCGACCTAAACGATATTACGGTAAAAAATAGATACCCTCTTCCACTCATTCCAGATCTAATAGACCATGTGAGGGAGGCCGAGATTTTTATGAAACTGGATCTCCGAGCAGCGTATAATTTGGTACGAATTAGATCTGGAGATGAGTGGAAGACGGCATTTAAGACTAAATTTGGTCATTACGAATACTTCGTTATGCCATTTGGTCTATGCAACGCCCCAGCAGCTTTCCAGTATTTTATCAACAATATATTTAAGGATCTACTCAGAATATATCTGGCAATAGATGATTTCACTATTTAAAGAATATTAAAAGAAAGATTTAGAAATTTGTCTTCTGAATATCTTCTCCAATACTTAAACAAAAACTCTTCTGAGGATCGTTGGGTGCCCAAATCACAGATTCCCTCCTCTTTTCTTTTTGAATGAGAGAGGGGAGGGGGGTCTTGAAGGGGGAAAAAATGTCAGGATCCTCACTGCAAGTCACTCGGCACCTGCTACCCTTTCCATCTTGTCAAACATAACACTTTCCATCTTGTCAAACTTATCTACCTTTGAGTGTCATTTACACATACATCTCTTCACCACAGTAACTACAGCATTGTCCACACCCCTTCACCACAGTAACTACAGCATTGTCCACATCCCTTCACCACAGTAACTACAGCATTCTCCACATCGCTTCACCACAGTAATGACAGCATTGTCCCCAGCATCTGAATCTCTTTAATACCTGGATGTGTACGTGGACGCTTGGCACATAAGGAACCAACAAGCCAGCACCTCGACTGCAACGCGAGATGGCCTTGCACTGCAGTCCTCGCGCACTCCCTCGAGCCAGCCAGGAATGTTGCTGCTGACTCGTGTTCATCACAGCGGCCGTTAGCCGCTTTAGCTTCAGACCCTTCACGGAGCAACAGCCCTGCCACGTCTCGCTGAGACCAACGATTATAGCAGCCAATGGACCTTCGCCTTGAATACCTCTTACCAGTCCTCGCCACAGTCCTCCTTAAGCCAACCGGTGTGAAACCGCCGCGGACCTTGTGCGGCGCCGGCCGTGCGGCACACGCCCGCAGCGCGCACAGATCAAGCAGCCAAACACCGGGACAAACCTTTCCAAGGCCAGCACAGCCGGTGAGTGCATTTATCCATGAACGTTCCGGCATCGCCGTCGAGTAGGTGCCTAAGACCTACGAGACTCCACCCTCTTCCTGCTACAACCGCACCAGAGATAGGGCCAGCTAGTTTTCCTCCACCCCCACTGATCCAACTTGGAAACTCTCTTAACCCCTTAACTGCGGCCATTGGGATACATTATCCCAATGGCAAACCCCATGCA
>JAWWEH010006708.1:0-10836 GCA_035583035.1 Eurycea cirrigera | reverse complement strand
CCCGCTCTGTGGCAAGAGGGGGCGGCGCTGATGCTGCTGCAGGCGGGCCGCCCCGCTCTTGCAGGCAGGCAATTGAATTATTCAAGTATGCGCCAAATAGCAGCCGCTGCAAGAGGCTGGATGCACGCTGCTAATGTGCGGCGGGTAAAATTGTGTTGATGTGCTTCCCTCACCGGGCTAAAACAGCGTTATTATTTACTTTCACGCCGTGCAAGCAAGTTGGGTGCCCGAATAAATAAAGAGATGCACTGTGCTCAACACTGCCGCTGCTCTCGCTGCCTCCACGCTGCTCTCACTGCTTCCCTTCTTGGGACTGGGAAACAACCCCCTCCAATCCCTTCCCCTCCTCTATGGGTCGCAAGATAAATTATACAACACTGGCGCATCCCATCACCTCTCACTGTGGAAAAACTGTAAGTTGCCGGACCTCTGTCAGCTGCCGGACGTTGTTATTGGGTTAGAATAAGTTAACCCCGCCACGGCCTTGACGTCAGCTTTAGCGTCCTCCCACCGCTCTAAAATCTTCTTATGCGGTGTTCCGCTAAAAGTGCATTTTGGGTTTTGTAGTCATAACCTACGTTGCCGTTTCAACCAGCCATAAAGGTAGTTATAAATGACACATAACAGTAATGCAGACATTAACTTTATTTGTGTTAGTAAAACAAAAAATGTGAGTTCCTCCAGCAGAACACGGCTCCGTCCTGAACGAGTTGGAGATGCCAAATAAATAAAAGCATGTTTTCACTGCCTCGCGCATGAAGCGCTGGAAGCCCCGATATTTGCAGACATGCCAAATAAACAATAGCGGAATGAGCAGTGTGAAAACAAGCGTTATTATTTACTTTCACGCCGTGCAAGCAAGTTGGGTGCCAGAAGGGATGCTGAAGGGAGCCGCAGGGCACAGCCCTGCCTGCGCCGAATATACTGTTCGCCGGCGCTAAATGCGCCGTTTCGCATGCGCCGTAAAACCAGTGCGCCGGATCCAATGCGCCGTATTTACGTGATACCAAACCGGTGACGAGTGCACTCACATGTGCATTTACTGGTTCGAGGAATCGAGCAGGAGTATCCTGTGTGTCTGAAGGGCGAGAGGCGAACTTATGAAATGGGTTGGGGCCAACGGGCCTGTAGGAGTTGGAAGACACGACTGCTTCACAGGGAAACGGTTGCAGAAGCATCGAGACACGGACAGCGTCTCAAGCTGAAGCACCAGTGCAGCCTGTGAGGAGCGCGTGGCACCACCTCGCGCGCACCATCCTCAGCTTCCCATACAAAGTCACAGAAGGTATGAGTGTGTATGGGACAGAACTTAAGGGATCCTAATTGTTTGTAGTGTCTTAGTGCAAGTGTGAAGGCAGTCAGAAAGTTAAACCGCTAACAAGTTGTAAGTATATGTACTGTAGATGAGTAATGAATTAATGGGCCTGATTACAAGAAATTCGGTAAAAAAGTCGGTAGTACCTACTAACGGTACTACCGACACCGACATTTCCTGAATCAGGTTACCATCTGATTACAGGTTGGAAATGTCAGTAACGGTAATAATGTCGGTAATACCAATATTATTTCACGTTACCGACATTTCCAACCTTGAAATGTTGGGAACCCCTTGATGGCAAATTCTATTTGCCACCTAGGAATTACCGCCATTTCTCATCATGCACATAAAAGTGCAATAATGCACTTTTATTTGTGCATGATGACATTAGTTAATTCTGCCCAGGTCATCCTGTGGCAGAATTAACCTGCTCCAGTATAGCCACTCAGATTTGAGGGCAACTGGGGCAATTTATTAAAATGACCACCACCTATGAAGATGGTGGTAATTTTTGATTATTACCGAGTATATTACCAACATTTGTATGTTGGCAATATACTTGTAATACTGTTGTTATGGAAATGTCGTTATTACCGACATTCCCATACCGTTACCAGTGATTACAACTTTTAATCAGGTCGTTAATGCCAAAATGTCGGTAAGTCAGTTTACTGACTTTTTTACCAACATTTTGGTCTTACCGACCAATTCGTAATCAAGCCCAATTTCTCCAAGCTGAAATGGGAAAACCAATGTTAGAGCCAAAGGTGAATTATCCAAAAGTACCATTGTGTTCAAACACAGTGTGCATGCACAATAGGTTGTCAGTGTGATTATGCGTTAATGTGCACCACTGTGAGTAAGCGTGCACAATAGGTCATCAGTGTGAGAAGTAAGTGTGTAACATACATGATGTTCTATGGTTTCAGAATTAATCGAAATGTCATCTAAGTAGATGGCTAAATAAATTCCAATCAAATCCCTAAATGTATCAGTTAAGAAATATTGGCATGCTGCTGGAGCATTAGTAAGGCCAAAAGGCATGACTAAACACTGTAGTCACAGTGCCCAAACTTGCTTTTAAAAGCAGTCTTGCATTCGTCACCACTTCTGATTCGAATTAAGTTGTAGGCTCTTCTTAAATCTAACTTTGAAAACCATTGGGCTTTTTTGGTTGAGTCTAGATGATCAGGTATTAAAGGGAGCAGATATCTATTCTTTATAATTATGTTGCACCATATTCCATGCAAGACACAACTCCCCTGATTTTTTAGGGACAAAGAATATTGGAGCTCCTGATGGAGATTTTGAGGGGCTTATAAAGCCCTTAGTCAAATTCTCATACATTTAATGTTTTAATTCCAATTCCTCTTTAGGGGACAGTGAATAGATGTTTCCTTGAGGAAATGGCTGATTTGAAATTAGGTCTATGAGACAATCATATGGCTGATGCGGTGGAAGCTTCAGCATCCTTGGGGGAGGAAAAGCGATTGAAATGTTGTTATTCCACAGGCAGAGTAAAGACATTGAACAGGATTTGGGAGCGACTTCTGAAATGGTATCTAAGATCTTACAACCCAATGGACATCTTTCTGGGGAGAAGAGCAAAATTCTACCTCTCCAATCAATGTTGGGGTTGTGGTGGTCAAGCCAGCTCATGTCGACTATTAAAGGATGGTGAAGGGAAGAAAAAAGTCAAACTCAAGCTATTCATAATGATTCCCTATTTTCATTTGAACAGGAACTGTTTTTTGAGTAACTGGACCTGAGATCAAATCAGAACTGTCTATGGATCTCAACATTTCGGGTTTTGATTGATGAACTGTGGGGTACCCTACCGAATGAGCAAAGGATACATTGATATAAGTTGCTGGTGTTCCCGAATCTACTAGCACATGAAACCGTTTATTAGGGCCTATGCAACGAAAAATAACTGGTAAAATAATGATTTGAGTTTGAGGACATTTATGGGGCTCTTTTGCTTAAGAAAAGGGGAAATTTTGAGGGCCCGACTGAGTTTCCCCTATTCCTGAAAGGGCTGGGTGTTTTCCTGATCCTCCTGCTTAGAAATACCTTTTTATACAGAAGCAAATGGAGTAGTTTCTTCAGTTACTATGGTGTTGATTAGCCTACAATCCTGAACCAGGTGATCTGTTTTGTGCAATAAAGACACAAACCCTTCTTTCTGCGTCTTGCTTTTTCTTCCTCAGTGAGTTTAGGTCGGGGTAGGGAGACCCTTTTATTTTCCCATGGCTCATTTGGTTCTTCTTTGTCTTTTTTGACAAAAGTGCAAATGGAGGGTCCCTAAAAGTTGCTGGATTGACTCGGAGGACGAGGGTTTGGACAGGCATCTTTCGAAACAAATTCCTTTGATTCTCAGTTTTTCTTCCTTTTATTATATGATCTAGCTGAATAGTTAGATCTATTAATTCTGGCAAGGTAGAGTGCATAGGGAAAACATAATTAAGGGCATCTTTATATTCTTTCCAAAGGCCCTGAAAAAATATTGAATACTTTACTGAGTCTGCCCAGTCTAACTCCAGTGCTAATTGTTGGAACTTATTTAGGTATGAAGGTAAATCAGGTGTCTCTTGTTAAATATTTAATAACTCAAACCTACGAACTTGAATAGTTCCCTGTTGATCAAAGATCTTTTTGAAATCCTGTCGGAGATATTTGTAATTCTCCAACAGGGGGCTCAAGGATTCAACCAGAGGAGAAGCCTAAGCCAAAGCTTCCCTTTGGAGGTAAGAAATAACAAACAAGACCTTGGACTTTTCAGTCGCAAATGTATTAGGTTTACTCATAAAATACAATTAGCATTGCATAATGAAATGTCGACATAGGTGTATTTCTCCACTGAAATTATCAGGAGGGATTTTCTGACTCCGTTTGTGAGGGATAATCATCGCTCCTTGCTCAAGTACTCGGACTCTAGAGAACAATTTTTATTCTCCCTCCTGGAGTCTCTTAGTTATTCTTAGATCTCCTCCAATCATTTGACAATCTCCTCAATATTCAGCAGAGCCTAATTTTATGGCTTCAGCAAACTGTCAGGATGATGTAGTCAACAAACCTGAAGGTGTTGCAAGGTTGCGTTAAATAAAGAAGTGAGTGACCACAACTACCTCCTCTGGGTTCCCAATTTGAATTGGGTGACCAGAGGGGGTCGGCGCCATCAGTTATAACTGTGCTGTATGAACTGTAAATTCATCTTTGGGTCCTTGGATATGACAAGAGCTGAAATGAGAGATTAAATGTTGTTAAAGCGCTTAGGGGTGAGCAGTTTTACCTCAGGTTTGTTTTCCTTCTTAGAAAACCCAGCTTACTTTTCAGGGGCGTCACCAGACTTCTCTTAACCTAATGGCTTCTGAAATCTGATGCAGGAGATTTTCCCCTGGGTTGTTAGTTGTCAGGATATATGTGCTGCTGTCAAGGTTCAATATAATATACACTTTAATTAATGTTTTGTGTCAATCCATTCAACAACAATGACCTTCTAAGCTTACAGTGGGTAATTTGTGGAGAAATAGCATTTTCTCTTTTAATTTGTCTGTGGAACTGAACTGAGCCTTCTTCTATTTCCTTGCCAGATCGTGTGGGCAGATGACGGTTTCAGATCAGGAGTGGCCAGGAAACCAGGAATCTTTGGTAGGTGGCGTTGTTACATGTAAGGGGAAGAGGATGGGGAGGTCTGTGAATGTGACAGTGTGAGGCACATCTGACTGCACGAGGCTGTGCGAATGACATGCGTACTGAAACTGAAGGCAGCCGTTGGTCTATTGCGTTTTCTGGGCAAACTCTCATGGGAAACCTTTGTTCCCCCCCTCGGTTTCGGAGGGGAACAAACCGAGGGAGTGGGTCGGGCTAATTATCTTTTCAAGCTTTGCAATTAAAAGAAAAATTTTAAATTCTAATGTATCTTTGAGCTTTTGGTGTTGGCTGGTAGGTCGGGGGCCATTCACAGGAGCGAAGAGCAATCAGGAACTGCTATGAAACGTTGTGGTTAGAGTAGCTGGGATTTCGGATGGGCTAATGGGCATTTATCACAAGTGTCTGCAGTATTTCTGGAGTCGGGTGGTGGGAGCTAGAGCAGAGGGCTGTTCACTGGAGGAAGGTCCGTTGCTGAAGCAGCAGCTGACGATAGAACCCTCAGGGTCTGAGTAAGCAAGACGGCTGCCCAGCAAGGTCAAAGTCAACCTGAGGATTTCGACATTCTAGAAAGGGAAAGAACGGAGTGAGCACCTAGCCTAACTAATGAGTGTGTGTGAGAACCACCTATTTCTAAGGTGGTCGAATGTGCTGCCTAGGACTAATGTGAAACTTAAGGCAAAAGGGCATCTAAGCTAACTAAAGACTACCTGTGTTACTAGGGTGACCAAAGTGACTACAAATGCTGTAAAAGTTTACCGAACATTCCTAGAGGTGTAACAATAGGGGGGACAGTGGGAGAGGGTGGAAAAGGACATTTAGGATGGGTGGGTGAGAGTAAGGAAGAGGTTGAGGCAGTTGTGGGATGTACAGCCCACAAAGAAAAATGAAGATAGTATTAGTGTTAGTTTCAATGTGTTGCTAGTGCATCACTAGATGAGATCTCCTTGCGGCATATTCTAAAATTTTGCCGGCTCATTATGACCAGGCACAGGAAAATGCGGGGAGCCTGCAATTTACTGTTAAAGGCCCTCATAAACAATGTGTGGCCTGACCACATGATTATGCATTAAAAATACCTATGTGGAGTTGGGTCCATAGGAACTAGCAGCCTGCAACTTTTTTGCATGCTGGTAAGGCTGGTGCTCAAAAAACAAGCAGGGCGGGTATGGTCCTATCCATCGATCGGGCCTGATTCACCTTTAGAAATGCCACCAGGGCTGCTGCCGTGGCAGCCCGTGCCACTGCTGCAGCCCTGGCTGCATTTCTGTAGGTAAGTAGGGTAGTTGGGGGGGTCAATTGCTCCCCAGGTGATGGAGGGTAACTTTTAGTTTTCGCGAGTATCTCACATTTTTTCACTTTATTTTTTGAGTGCTTTTGAACTCATAATCATGGGGGCTTGAGGCAAAAATCAACACGTGGGTTTTTGCATCTAGACTGGATTATGTTTGCAGGGCAACCCGTAATTATGCAGGGTATATTATTTTGCGTGCCTGCAACTGTTTTATGCAAGGCACGCAAAATGATATGCTCCGCATAACCCGTAATTACCCTGTTGCAGACTCAGCTTGGAATAGGTCAAGTTTGCTAGGTTCAGCAGTTTAAGGTTTAGAATGTGAAAGCTGTAAACACACTGACACACCCCAGGACATCTTTTGTGGTATTAAAACTGACAAGATGCCTTAAACTGCACTGCTAATGCTCTTACATCCTGCTCTGCAGCAGCTCTTTTTAGATGCTAGCACACAAACCCATCGAATGCACTTATGAACAAATCACAGTTTCACAGTTTCAACTTTTTGGGATTTTGTGGGACATTACAAAAGGGGGGATCAATGAAGCATATGTTTACCTCTCAGCTCCCGTATGTGATCCTGATTTTGAAGTTCGGTGCATGATGTGCTAACTCACTTTATCTATTGCACAGGCCGCATCCGAAGAGGCTTCAACATACTCATCTCAAAGTTGACTTGAGCTGTGGGGTAAGTCTGACATGGGGCAAGTATGTTTTTTGTCCTTTAGGCCAGTACATAGATCAGGCAAGTACATTTTTCTTTCCCTCTGGTGCTTTTCTTTAAGCGGTAGGGTCATACTGCAAACAATTTTACTAATCATTACTAAGTGTGGCCTCAATAACGATTAAGGTTCATGGTTAAATTGTTAGCATTCCTTGCGCATTCATTTTTTTTAAAAATAATGTTTCTTGCTTCTCACCAACACACTGACCCTTGCGTAAAAGTGATTGTATCCAATTCTTATTATTTCAATTCTCATCAACACTTTAAAGATTTATTTTGTATAACATTGCTATTAAAAACCTCAACCCCCCTCAAGAAAATCCAAGAACTGATGTATTATGCTCGGGTTCAAGTTTACAGTTAGAGCGCCATGGATTGAAACATGTCAGGTTCTTATATGGGTGTTTGGTCTATGTTCCTGATATTATGATTTATTTTTATAAATGAATTGTTCAGAATAATACATGTTTTTTTGTGAATTTGTAACTTCTTATGATTATTCTTTCCATCATCTTTAACATTTCTTCTGTATGGACACATTGTTTTATAAACAGTTGGGTTAGTGTCTTGTGTGTGAGAGCAAGAGGAGAATCTTGTTTTTTTGTGCATCATGATATACCTTTCTGTGGGTTGATTCTCTACAGGGTTCCTCCCCTGGTGCAATACTAACCCCCTCATTACAATACTTTCGGTAATAACGACAGTTTTTATTGTTATTACTGCCATATTTACTGCCATATATATTGCAGTTACCACCATAAATTGTAAGTAATACCAAGAGTTTATGGCAGTAACCGCCACAAGAAATTTCTGTCGTTACACCACCCTTCCCTTGTTAAGGGTGGAATTACAATCTTTTTCCAAAGGTCGGTAACCAACTTTTGCAAATAATTTGTAATTTATCACGGTAACCAACAGAAATTGTTGCTATTACCGTGATAAAAAAGCAAGATTTTACTTTTTTTTAAAATTCATGTCATGATTTTTTAAATTCTTTTTCATGATGCGTCATAGAGAGCATCATGAAAAAGAATTTGATATTATTGGGGTGCAAAAAAATGCATCCCTGAGAAAATATAATTTTTACCACCATCTCACACCATATATCACTACCCTCGTGATTGTAATGAGGGGGTAAGTGTTTGGTCTTGCTTCAAAATAGCAATGAAAGCAAATACCATAGTAGTAGTAGTAGTGAAGATTATTAAACCACAAGATAGAGGGCAGCATATGTTAACTTATCTTTTTACATGAAGAAAAAATCTATATTGATGCCCGCGGGCCAACTGGTCTCCCAGTAATTCTTGTGTTGCTTTCCCTTCATTTCCCAGATTTCTCTTAATTTCCCATATCTCCAACTCCCTAGAGTCTAGCACTGCATTTTCATATGTACAACCGCTGAATCAATAGCTGTCTATAAAATAAAACTCATCTTAACTTTCATAAACAAACCACATAAAAATAGGACACTATAATACTTAAACCTGACAGCTTGTTGCACTTGTCTTTTCCCAGTGTGCCATACCCTACACATAACCCTTTAGGCACATAACTGTTACGCACATGCTGTATAGCTAGTTTACTTTTGCACACATGCTGTATAGTTAGGTTGCACACATGCCCGCATGCTGTATATTTATGTAACACACACATTCCCGCATTCTTGGTGTGGGTTTAGGTTTAGTTTGTACATGCTTGGAAGTTCTACTTTCTTGTAGTTGGGTTCACTGTGAGTCTTGTTGGCACACGTGCCAGCTCTACTGGCGCTCCTTTCCTCTAATTATTTACATGCATTCCTCCTTTTGGTGCTTATCGCCTGCTCGCCAGTTTCCCTCGCTTACACACTTTGTATACATCCCTCCATGCACCCTCCTGGAGCATGGCGGCGCACGCAGAAAGGGTTGCACGCTCCACAGTCCTCTGTGGCCTCGCGCTCGGTTGCGATGTTGGTGACGTCTGAAGCGTGACCTGGAGCATCTGCAACTGCTTTCTTCATGTATGGACACCTCCGCTTGAACTTCTCTCTGAGAGCCTTGTAGTCACACTACTGCTGCTGCCGAAAGCTGTAATATCCAGCTGCAAACCTCCCAGTACCTGCCCCAATTGCACCCCTCACACCTTGCCTTCCATTTACCCAATCAGGCAAGTACACTTGACAGGCGGGTAGCCCAGCCTCAGTCCCTTGCTGGCGCTCCTCTGGGCTCCATTTACCTCTCTCTTTGTACTCGTTCTGCACACGCCCCTCACTTCTCAGAGGGACTGGCTGCTCTGTCAACTCCACCTCGGTTGCACCTCTCGGTTATGACAAGCATCACCTGCTGCTCAGCAATTGACGCTGTATCCTTACCCTTCACTTGGGGGATTCGGGAGTTGGGGAAGAGGAGGGCTGGTCATTAATTTACTAAGAGTTAGGTGTCATTAGTTTTGTGTTTGGGTTAACTGTTTATTCCTTAACCAGTTCCCTACAGGAACCGACAGCTGCCTTTTCCCACACTGCAGTCCTCTCCTGGTATGCTCGGCCTGCCTGGTGTTCAGGTACGGCTCGGTTCTCTGTACACAATTCTGGGGGCTTATGTTTCTTGGGAAAAGGGGGAGGTGGTGTAGTTAGTGGAACTTAGTTCCTCTTCATTGTCTTTCAGAGTTTGTGGTGCCACACTCAGAATAGAACATCTCTCCGCAAACAACCGTCCAGGTGGAGCCGGCCTCTCTCACTGTTTGTGGGAGTGGCCATCTTCATCATTCCCTTCTAGCAAGTCACACGCAGTGGATCTTGGTCATTAGGTGCATACAAGCAAATTGTTGCTTTATTTCAATTGTGCTCTCTGAAACAGTTCGTTATAGTTTGCAGAAGCCAAAAATTGTTGCTGCCTGTGATGGATCAGGATCAGCTGGAGGTCTTGACTAGATCGCTTAGGGAGCTCCATTCAGAGTTGTCTGAGGCCAAGAAGTTTTACATTGACCTCCGATCCTGTTTGGCAGTTTTGGAGAAGGGTTCGGGAGTTCAGCCTCTGGGCGGAGGTGGAGAAAGCTCCTCAAATGAACCTCCCATTCCAAATCTCTCTCCGGTACCTCTAGGGGAGGACATACAACAACCTAGGTCAACGTATTTTAAAATGGCATTGCTAAATTTCACTTCCTTGCTAAACCTCTATCCTTTGCTTCTGACAAAGCCAAGCTCCTTTTTGTAACTTCCAACTTGGGTGGTCCAGCTTTAGACTGGGCCACAAACTTAATGGATAAACAGAGCCTGCTTTTGGATGGCTTTGCTGACTTTGAAAAGGAGTTTGAGAGACTCTTCGGTAGACGTTTTGTCAGAGGGTTCCTGCTCTGGCAAGATAACAATATCACTCCTTACACTTAGAATATATGTCTGTGTATACTTCCCTATAGGTGGAGCCCAATTATACTCTATACCCAAGGAGCAGACGCTCGTCGTTCTTCTTGATGCTATATTTCGAGCATGCACAACACTCGATCAGAGCCCCCAGGAGTTACTCCATAGGTGACAGGCAATCCGCTTCGTCCTTTCCACAATGACAGTTATGCACACTTAGTGATCACGACTGAGATAGAATAAATGTTTATTACTAACTCTAGTGAGCAAGTGGAAGTACATAAAAATATATGTTTGTTTTATTATCAGCAAGCATTAGTTTTGTTACAATTGCAGCAATGTGAAGGTTTGTAAATTAAGCCTCTGATCTTACCTCTGGATGCGTGGCTCGAACTTCCCTGGGACCAGATCTGCTGTGTTTTTGCTGACAACAGCGAGAGTCCCTGGTTTAGGGGAACTCTCGCTGGTGCCACCTTGGTTGGGATTGTTGAGAAGAGAGTGGCGATTAACTCGGG
>JAWWEH010005599.1:0-10881 GCA_035583035.1 Eurycea cirrigera | reverse complement strand
TTCCCAAGGGGCCACCTCCCGGAGTATCAGGAACCACCCAATAAGATCCCCCCGGTAAGTAGTTATGCTTATGTGGCGTGTGTCTATACCCGTGCATGCTTGTAAGTGTAGCTCTAGTCTGGAGCTGACTACGTCCTAGTCCCAAGGACCTACCTTCTTTCTAGTTGCTAGCCTGAACCTCCTCATAATCCTAATCTGCTGGCCGCGGAGCGTGACATACCGCCTCCCCCAAGAACGGCCCCCGGACCCCGAGGACAGCAGGGGCAGGACCGCGGCCCCGGGGCAATGGAGGGGCCTCGCAGAAGCGGGTTTCAGGAGGGAGGTATGGAAGACGGGATGGATGGACATCGCCGGTGGCAACGTCAACCGGTAAGCAGAGGCCGAAACGCGTTCCGCCACCGGGAAGGGGCCGATATGCCGTGGCTTGAATTTCCGGGAGGTGGATAGATGAATATGAGATGTGGACAACCAAACCCTGTCCCCGACAGCATAATCAGGGGCCGGTCTACGCAATCGATCGGCTGCCGTCTTCATAGCCACCTTCGATGCCACCAAGGCTGACTGCAGGAAAACCATCCTCGCCTTATATGACCAAACGAACGAAAGGACCGGCACCGACAAGGCGGGAGACAACGACATCAAGGGCAAAGACAAGGGGTAAAACCGTACAAAGCCTGGAATGGGGACATACCGATAGCTGAATGGCGGGCGTTGTTTAAGGCGAATTCCGCCAACGGAACATGGTCTATCCAACGAGTCTCGGAATGCATACAATACAGACGGAAATACAATTCCAAGTCTTGATTTGACCGTTCGGATGACCCATCCGTCTGTGGGTGGAAAGCCGTGGATAACCTGCGATCCACCCCTAGGTGAAGCATTAATTGATTCCAGATGCCGGAGGCGAACTGCGGACCTCTGTCGCTGACAATTACCTGTGGGAGGCCGAAGCGTCTCACAACGTGAGAAACAAACAATCGAGCCAACTGAGCAGAGGATGGAATGCGCCGCAAGGGAACCACCAACACCATCTTCGTCAGCGAATCCTTCACTAACCATATGTGTCGATGACCCTGAGAAGTCGGGAGCTCTGTGATAAAATCCATCGAGATGATGGACCACGGCGTGATCGTAATGGGAAGGGGATTCAGAAGCCCCGCAGGCCGACGCCGGTCGGTTTTCGCCCGGGCACACTGTGGACAGTTCAGCACGTACGAGTCAACGTCAGACTGCATCCCCTCCCACCAGACATAACGGGCTAGGAGATCTTGTGTCCTCTTGACGCCCGGGTGGCCCCCAATGGGGGAGTCATGACACCAGGATATGATCTCCTGCTGGTGAGCCTGATCGGGAACCCACAACTTCCCATAACGGAAAAGAAGGGAACCCGCCACTTTGGTATACGGCAGGGCCAAGAAACGAGCTTTCTCAGTCAGGTCATAACTCAAGCGAACCTCCTCCAGATATGAGTTGAGGGGATAGTCTACCGTGGCAAGCACACAGTTGGGTGAAAAGAAGCATTTTGTTTCCGAAAGGGAACTAGATTCCTCATGCATCCGGGAAATGGCATCCGCCCTTCAGTTCAGAGGACCTGGCCGGAAAGTGATCCTGAGATCGAAACGAGTGAAATAAATAGCCCAACGTGACTGTCTGGGAGACATATATGCAGGTGAGCGGAGGGCCTCTAGGTTTCGATGGTCGGTGTAAACAACAACGGGACAAGCCGCACCTTCCAGGAAGTGTCTCCACTCCTTCAGCGCTAATACAATGGCCAGCAACTCTAGATCGAAGATCGAGTAATTTCTTTCAGCTAAGGACAATTTATGGGAATAGAACGCCAAAGGACGGTTTCTGCCCTGGTCATCCTTCTGGGTCAAAACAGCTCCGGTAGCCGTCAAGGAGGCGTCTGTCTCCACACTGAAAGGTTTTTGTAAGTCAGGGTGGATTAAGATCACTTCCTGAGAGAAGGATGATTTAATCAATGCGAATGCTTGTTCAGCTGTGGGGGACCACTGGAACTTGGTATTCTTACGTAACAAAGACGTCAAGGGTAACACCAGAGAAGAAAAGTTGGGGATGAACTTCCGGTAGTAGTTTAGGAAGCCCAGTGTTCTCTGGAGCAACTTTAGGTTGGACGGGGTAGGCCATTCTTGGATGACCGCGACCTTTGCCGGATCCATCTCCATTCCTCGTTTAGACACAATGTATCCTAAAAATTGTACCTTTTCTTGGAAGAATAGGCATTTTGAAAGTTTGGCATAGAGACTAAAATTGCGAAGCCTGGTTAAAACGGTCTCCACATGTCTCTGATGCAATATGGCTGAAGTAGAAAAAATTAAAATGTCATCGAGGTAAATGATAACGTATTGATGTAAGAGGTCTTCAAATACCTCATTGATAAAACGTTGGAAATATGCGGGCGCATTACTGAGGCCGAAGGGCATTACCCGATATTCGTAATGCCCATACCGTGAGTTGAACGCCGTTTTCCACTCCTCCCCCTCTTTTATCCTCAGAAGATTATAGGCACCTCTAAGATCGAGTTTGGTGTAAAAGGAGGCGCCCCCGATCTGATCCATCAATACTGAGATGAGAGGGAGAGGGTAGCGATACGGAATAGTAATGGCGTTCAATCGACGGTAATCCACGCAGGGACGGAGTTCTGTCGTGTCCTTTTTAGGAATAAAGAATATCGGGGCACCGGCTGGTGAGGTGGAATGACAAATAAAGCCTTTGCGCAGATTTTCTTGGATATATTTCTTCAGTATAACATCTTCCACGGTGGTCAATGCGTACACCCGACCGTGGGGAATAGGCTGGTCTGGAACAAGTTTAATCTCGCAGTCATAACTGCGATGAGGGGGAAGAGCATCTGCTTCCTTGGCGTCAAACACATCTAGCCAAGGGGTCAGGGTCATTGGTAGTTCTCCCGTCTCTGGAGAAACCATGGGGATCACGGTGGCCAGTATGTCAGGGGCGGACGGAACCGAGGAGCCTTGGATAACTCCACTGTCCGTGGCGATAGTTTGTTTAATCCAATCGATCACCGGGTTAACCTTCAGTAGCCATGCCATACCGAGAATGACAGGGAAGATGGGTGAATGGATTACGTCAAAACTCAAGTTGGAGGAGTTGGCTCCTTGAGGAGCATATTCAAGGATCTTGGTTCGTAAAGAGATCGGGCTACCCTTTAATGGTCTACCGTCTATCGCGGTAATGGGTTGAGAAACCGATTTGTGGGAATAACTACCCCCGTGTTTTAGTAGGAACGTTTTGTCAATGTACACCCCTGGGGCTCCGCTATCCACCAAAGCCCAGACCTGCACACGCTTTAACTCAGGGAACTCCCCTGGAATGAACAGATGTTGGGCTGACTGTAACGAGACAGGACCTAAAATGAGGGCGTTAGACAAATGGCTGCTCATAGCCCTCCTTCAAGAGCAGCCATCGCGTTTCCCTTCTGTGGTCTTATTGGACATTGTTTTATAGAGTGTCCTGGCTGGCCACAATAAAAACATAAATGGTTTTCTCGCTGTCGGGTCCGTTCTGCCAAAGTTAGCGGCGTTTTTCTCCGCACCCAAAACCATGGGTTCGCCTTCAGACTTGTGGGGAGATTGGAAGGTCGGAGGGTTGTTCTCTTTATAGAACGGACGTGAATCAAATCTCCTCCGGTCTCTCCCTCGTTCTTTATTACGATGTTCCACCCGTAAGACTAGGGAGATATAATCAATTAATAGATCAGGTAGAGGATGGACATGAATCAGGGCATCTTTCAGCTCCTCGCGGAGCCCACGATGGAATAGCGTGATCCTCGCGTCTTCAGGCCAGTTCATTTCCATAGCCAATGCCTGGAAGCGGGACACATAGGATATGACGTCGGCATTGCCCTGTTTGAGATTTAGGAACTCTTGTCGACGGGATTGTAAATGAAACTGTTGATCAAATACATTACCGAATACGGCTAGAAACCCATCAAAAGAGGTTAATAAGGGGTCGTCTCTTTCAATTAAGGGAGCGCCCACATCAGCTCATTCCCTTCCAACAGCATTAAGAGGAAATTCACCCTTTTCACATCCGTATCGAATTGGAGGGCGAATTGGAGGGGACGGGCTTTAAATTGGAGCTTGCATTGTAGAATGAAGGATTTATAACGCCCTGGATCACCCGTAAACCTGGCAGGTAACGGGGTTAAAGAAGCCGGGAGTGTACTGATGGTGGGCTGGATCACAGGAGCCGGAACAACCACCACCGGAGCAGCAGGCGGAGGGGTAGGAACCTGGGCCGGGATCTGACCTAATTTGGCCACGTCACTCTGTAGTGCATGTACTTGCTGAATAGCTTGTACCTCCTCTGCCCTAAATGCCTTCAACTGACCTTGCATCTCTGAGAGGGCATGTTTGATTTCTTGAAAACCCGCCTCCATCGTCCGCAGAGCAAAGGTTCGAACAATCTGTTATGCGGTTGCTCAGCGGACGTGGGACAACACCGCGAACTGCTCGAGACGCAACCACTGCAACCAGGCAGCGTCTAAAGCAGCCCGCGATCACGTTCAAAACTCAGGAAGATCAGTTCTCTTCAGGACCCTGAAATGACACAAAGACAAGAAAGGGATTGGTTATGAAAGCCAGGAATTCCCTATGGTAAAGGATTTAAAAATGGAGCTTCGGAATGGCGTCCTCCCTCCTCTCACTCCCACTCACCTTCTTACTTGCCAAAGGAAACTGGAACCTAGAAGTCATCGGGGGGCAAGTAATACCAGAGGGGTCCAAGGGCAGAGAAACGGGCATCTGCTTCTACAGATTGTTCGAACGCCGATCCGTCGGCGTTCTGGCATTATAAAGGAAAAGGTCAGGGCGTTGGCTCTCCCGTCGATCTCCCACAGCTGCCTTGCTGAAGTCGACGTGGAGAGAGGACGGCACAAGCGCAGAGCCAGGCACTCCCTGACGGACCCAATGAGGCGCCTGCACATATTGCATCATAGAGCGCATGCGCCTATCCTGTCGGGATCAGGCACGGAAGGCTTGCGCCGGGCCAGGCACACCCTGCCTGGCCAAGCGAGACGTCAGTAGCATGCGCGCCGTAACTCCCAGCGCGCATGCTCCGAGGCCTGTGAGGCACCGGCACCGGCCCGACATGAAATCCTGACCCACTACGGGGCGTCCGGCCCCCACTTAAGTGGCGAGAGCAAAAGGAGGTAAAGACCGCCATTCCGGTTCCCGAGGGGCCACCTCCCGGAGTATCAGGAACCACCCAATAAGATCCCCCCGGTAAGTAGCTATGCTTATGTGGCATGTGTCTATACCCGTGCATGCTTGTAAGTGTAGCTCTAGTCTGGAGCTGACTACATCCTAGTCCCAAGGACCTACCTACTTTCTAGTGGCTAGCCTGAACCTCCTCATAATCCTAATCTGCTGGCCGCGGAGCGTGACATTCCCCATATAAAATGTTGACAATTTTACGTTTGACTGTGAAAGTACCTGCAAAATTTTGAATTTTTCGACATTTACTGGCATTCGAACTGCCATCAACTCCTCTGCATAAGCTGTGATTAGCCTAAGTGTCTTCGCAATAAGTAGCGTGTTGTCAGCATATCAAATTATTGGGGTCTTTGTATTACACAGTGTCGAGACATCATTCGTAATCTTCTGGGGACTGGAGCCCAATCTATTTATATAGAAATTAAATAAATAAGAGGATAGAAGACAGCCCTGGCGGACACTCCTAGATATTGTAAAATACATTGTTTATAGAGCCCCTCTGTGTAGTACCACATATCCCCACAGATCACTGTATAGCTGTATCATTGCCGAAAGCAGGGGAGCCGGGATCCCGTGCTCGGCCAACATGGACCACAGGACAGCCCTATCAACTGAGTTGAAGGCCGCACTGAGGTCCATGAAGGCCAAATACACATTCTGCCCGGGCACTCTGCAGCAATCCCGTGCCACATGTAGAGCCAAGGAACCCCTCCCCTCACAGAAACCAAACTGTAAGCGTGAGATTTTGGAATTGGTCATGCATTTATTTGTTCTCTTTTGATCAGAAACCCTAATTATATTTAACAACCTGCTCTATTATTTATTTAAACTGTACAAGTACAAAAGAATATTTTAAACAACCATAATCAGAAAACAAGTCCCATCCACCTTTCTGTAGATCGCTTCTAAGCCTCGCGCACCCTACTATTAATAATTCACAATATGAATTGGATCATTAAACCCAAAATCAATAGTGAAAAGATGCTGAAATACACACCTACATTGCTGATGGGACGTCACGCCTTTATTTGCTTTGCTGGAGGAGAAAATATAATATGTATTAGTTTCATAGTGTTGCTGGCCTGTATTCATTATTTCCTGAAAATAAATGTATATGAAAATCATAATTTTTATTATCTGAGATAGTGATTGGAATTGCTGAACTCACTGCACCGAATAGTAGAATATCTGCCCATAAGTGAAGATTGAAATGCCTGACCCATTGCTTGACTTTCCCCTCCAGATGCTGTTTTCGCATTTCAGCTGCGTAATCCTGTCCATAATGGTCATGCCTTATTGATGCAGGATACCAGGCGCCGCCTCTTGGAACGAGGATACAAGTGTCCTGTTCTCCTCCTCCACCCTCTTGGAGGATGGACCAAAGATGATGATGTACCTTTGGATTGGCGTATTAAGCAGCATGCAGCAGTGATGGATGAAGGGGTCTTAGATGCAGAGACAACCGTTGTTGCTATTTTTCCGTCTCCCATGTTGTACGCTGGGCCCACTGAGGTAACACTGCACTCTCAATAACAACATCTTCAGCACTGCATGATGCTAATATCTGTGGATTCTCAAATCATGTACCAGTCTTTTTTTACTTACACTGAAACCAGAGCATTGGAAAAATCCATTACTGCTGCTTGTCAATGTGGGCAGAAGTTTTTGTTACTGCAATCAAATTGTAATGTCTTGAGATTTATTTGAGACACTGTGGCTTTTGCCATGTAGGCTCCAGCAAAGGTAAAGTAACAGGCCATACTACAGCACCGCCTTAGGGAGCATGCTTGGATTTAGCAGGCCTAACTGCTAATAAACTGCCAAACACATTTACGCATATTCATTGAACTCCTTGGGCTTCAACTCCCTCACGCCCAAAATCGTGAGGCTAATCAGCCCAGGCTGAGACCGAGCTTAATGCAATTCATTAGTCAGGCAGGAAGATGTATGGGCGATTACAAATGGTGATTTTCAAACGAGGAGTAGGTGGGCCATCTCTTGATAGTTACCATTTGGAAATCTATTGCGTTCCTGCTGTGAGATCCATGCATGGCACCGCTCTGTCCCTGGCAGGGGATGGTTCCTTCTTTAATAACACCACCCCTGCAGACCAGCGCCATGAATAGCCTATTGCTTGCTGCCACACCCCATCTGCCACCCGGCCTGCTCCAGACCTCAGGCTCCAGTTGGAGTACTACCATGGACATCCGCAGGGTGGGGCTTGCACATTGAGAAGGACTGGCTGCCACTCTAGGCTGCAGACTAAGTGTTGCACAGGCAAGCCCTATTAATTTTTATATTCCTACCTTATATAGTCAGCTAACTATAAGCCCAGTCAAATTCTGTATTCATGTGTGCAATGTCACTTGTGCTTGTTTATTATGGTGACTTTCTTGAAAATAAAAGTGGGCAATTATGAAAGCAGACATAAAAAAATTACTTTTGCATTTTGAATGCGTGTATTGAAACATATTTGTCCTAATGTTTTATTCCACGTTCCCATGTTCGCGTGTGGTTGGAAATCTGCAGATTTGTATATGCTAATTTGTAAAGAGGATCTGTCATCAAAGTGAACACAAGACATACATAGCCGTTTTGAAAAACTGCCTATACATTCTTATTATTATTTTCTGTGAAAATGCCTTGTTGTATAGTTTTATTGTCAATATGTGATATTTTAGGTATTGTTAAAGAGGGCAGTAAAGAATAGCCAAATATAAAGCAGCTAGGTTTTTGGCCGAAAATCGTCTGTGAAAGTTGAGGTAATACATCTATATCTATAACCTAAGAAGACTGGCATTATCCCTGCCCCGATGGTGGCATTGGCTCCGCCCCGCCCACACGATGTAGTGGCCCGTCCCGACGATTTGCCAAAAAACCCATAAACTAGAAGTCTATTTGCGCCACTGCTAACCCACCATGTTCTGCTCCCGAGCTGTATGCCAGCTAAAGACCGGGACTGGGGTGTTGCCACAACTATTGAAGGAGTAGGAGGGTCAGGCAGGTAATGTGCATGCATTTGCGGAGCAGAAAACTAGTAGACAGGATTAAGGTGGGAAAGTTCAGCACATCGGCTCGGGTTGTTTGAAGTCCTTGATTATTTCAAGGAGTACTTTGGAGGAATTCTTGGAGTTGAGTACTCACCCTGTGTCGAGTTCCTTCTTCTTTGTTTTGATCAGGTAGTTCATCCTCCTCCTTTGTTTGATTAGTTGTAGTCGAGTTGTGTCGTCTTTCCTTTTTCTCCACTTTCTTTCCATGGAGTGGTGTTCCTTCTTTTCTTCTTGACTTCGGGGAGTACCATTATCTATGGACTGTCTTTTAGTTTGCAGCGGTGTTAAGAGATTTACTGCTTCTCTGAGGGATGAGTCCATGGCGAATAGTCATTTTTCTGGATCTATGTCTGGGAGGGTTCTCTCGAGCCAGCATTTGACTTCCGTGTTTAATATCCGCTTTTTCCAATTCCTCACTTTTTTATGTTCTTTGTGGGTGGCTCTTGTTGGCATTGTTGATGGAAGTTTATGATTCTGTGGTCGTGGTCTGCCCAGCGGACTGGGTATGTGTCATGTATTGAGGATGGGGAAGGGTCTGTGTAGATCACATCCAGGGTGTGTCCCCATGTTTGCATTTTTCTTAACTAGTTGTTGCAGGCACATGGAGTTCATGTACCCATTGAGCTTTCTAGTGTTGGAATCCTTTTTATTTTCAAATTTGTAATTGAGGTCTCCTACTATAGTGAGGTTTGAATGTTTGTTATAAATAAATGTGATGAAGTCTGCTAGTGTGGTTGGGAATAGGGATATGCGTTCTCAAAGTGGTTTATATATAAGAATAAATGAAAGTGTGCTGTGGGAGTCTATGATGCATTTTGAAGAGCAATTGTTCATAGCCCAGTTTTTTGTCCTTCCCTTGGATGTTGACTGTGTAACCCAATCTATATAAGATGGCAAGTCCTCCCGCCTGGTGGACCAGTTGACTGTGTCAGTTCTGTTTCCTGGGGGGATGGTTTCATGTAGAGTTGGTAGTTGGTCATGGTCATTTAGCAAGGTCTTGGTGATTCCAGCAGTTTGTTGGGGCATCATGCATGCAGAAGTAGGTAGCTTAGGATGGATTCATTTTCCTGATTGAGTGGTTGTTTGTAGGTGGTGGTTTGGCTTTATGTCTGGTTGTGGGGGTCACCTTTTGGGTTTCTGCTTTTTATAAATGAATCCTGGCAGTGTTCACATTTGTGCATTGCCTCAGGCAATTTCCTGTTTTCACAAGTCTCTGTAACCATCCCTCGATGTTAACACGTGTACAGTTGTTTTGATTAGAGGACCTCAATTTCCATTCAGTAACAATCAAGTGAAGATAACTTGGTTTTACTGTTTTGCCCTTAACACTTTCTGCTTTTAATGTTCACCAACAACCAGTTTGTAGCTGGAGAAAAAGCCTGGTGTGAGGGGAGGGGGGGGCCGAGGGGGTAATATCCCATTGAATGATCAATCCGCGCTAGTGGAGCACTGCATGCGTTCCATTTATTTCATGATTTTCTAATACTCGTTTCCTTGCAGGTGTTCGGCAAGTGCAAGATGTCGGTGAACACCAGAGTGTCACTCCTGATCGAACTGTGAAAAGAGTTGGAGAAGGTAAAGAAACACTTCATCTGTGTGTTAATTGTGGTGAATAATAGGCGTAATTTATATTTTGATGGGTTCCATGTAATTGCCTTTAAAAGGTTTTGAGATTTTGCATTGCTGCTGGCAGTTTATAAACCTATGGTAAACTAGCAAATGCCCTTCACATGGGAACATGTCAACCTTCCATAAAAAAGGTAGAAAAATGAACTCAGCAAAAATACTGACCCTCAATGGGGTAACAGGGGACCATAGAAGGTTGTGTCTAGTTTATTGGCATGATGTGAGAATCCTATAAGCCTGCCTTATGCAAATCATAGCATATACATTTCTTACTGTTCCACCAATAATTTCCTTGTCTACCCATTGGAGACCCAAAGGAACCCTTCAGCATTCATATATGGACCACTGAGATAGAACCCCCCAGGATACCCTCATGCCTTCAGGGATTACCCTCAAGTGTCAGCCTTCTGTTCCTGGTGGTGGGGAGTGTTTGTCACATTGAGCAGTGAATATGTTGCAGAAGAATCAAAAACACCTTTGGGTGCTGTATGATCTGTGCAACTGCCATGCCATTCATTTTCATTTCTTGTAATTCCTTTTCCAGACTTACACAAAGACTGTAAGGCTTCTGAAGAATTATCAGGCACAAAAAATGGTAATAATCGCGCAGAAGGTAGGATTACACTCAACACTTGCAGGATTCACAATATTGTATACTGCATGTTTTACAGTAATTCAGCCCCAGCGTATTACTCTTTAAACATTACAAAGTTGTCTTGTCTGTGCTAATATTGCATGTTTCTTCTGGTTGTGTCTGAAGATCCTGGGAAGATTTTTTGGATAATTGTAAGGACAGCGGGACTGTAGGGAAGTTGAGTATATGAGAAGCAAAGTACATCCGTTAGCAGGTGAGAAGCATCAGGGCCAGTGTGTCAATTAGGCAGTCCAGGCGTCTGCCTAGAGCGGCACTTTTGGGCTTCTAAGGGGCAGATTCTTAAAAATGTGGT
>JAWWEH010004489.1:0-10919 GCA_035583035.1 Eurycea cirrigera | reverse complement strand
CCATATGGCGAGCGCCCAGGGACGTAGCAACTCCCCTACCTCCCAGGTGCAAGGTGCACAGCACAGTGGTAGTGTTCGTGTATGATAGTGAAAGTGCGCCATTTCGTCACTGCGCCTATATGGCGCTGCAAGTTATAGCACTCATACATACACCTGTTACAGTATGAACATTCGTTCTGACTTTCACTGATTTGTGACCCTTTGCATCATGCAAAAGGTTCCCAAAAAATCGCCAAGTGGAGATCGTCCGGCATTTTAAATTGCCGGAGGAGCCCGCACTCGTGGGCTGACTACACATCGGAGGCGTTAACGTGCGCAGGACGTTGGCTGGTGTCCTGCTCTGAAGTAGCCAGCTCAGAGCAGTGCTGCCGGTGTTGTGCTGGGGTGGCTGCTGCGGTCCCTCCCGCATACCTAGTTGACGGACAGAGTGCCTCGGAGGTGCCCGTCCTCCCGCTCCAACGCTGATATACGTGAAGGCGGGATGGCTGCGAAGTCGGGCGGCAAGCAGAAACAAAAAAAAGACCGCTCAGCAGAGGAGTTCTTTGCTCCTTTTCCTCGGTCCAACGAGACTCAGCAAGATGGTTATCCGAGAAATGCACCCTCGCAAATGCCTGTAAGCGATGCTGTTCTCGCTTCGTTGGAACGGTTACATAACAAATTCGACACTGTGAATACCAGGCTGTCTGCGATGGAATTGCAACTTGCAGATCATAACTCACACATAATGGCATGCTCGCAGGCAACGACAACGCTGACTGCCCAAGTGAAACTGATTGACCAGAAGTTAGAGCGCATGGGAAATGAACATGGGAAGTTTACTGAGTTGCAGCTTCCACGATGGTGGAGATAAACAAACAATTTGAGGTTTTGTCGAACGCGCATAGAGCAGCGAACATTTGGATTTTGGGTTTCCGCAGGTCCCTGAGGGTACAGACCTTCGTGCTAAAATCGAGGAGTTTCTTAAATCGGTAGTACTCGAAGATGCTGCTGATATTAGAGGGGATGTAAAGCGTGCTACGCGTCTGGATACGAGGGGTTCCAACACGGCGGACTCCAACAGAGGTACTGTGTTGGCTGTTCTATGAGTAGCGAAGGACAGGGAACCTATAATAAGAGCAGCGTCACAAAAAGAGGGGGTTTCCTATTAAGGAACTCGAATTCTGCTGTTCCCTGACTTCTGCAAAGAAACTGTAGCCAAGCGAAGTGCGATGCAAAAAGTACGAAAATCTTTAATACAGAAAGGGGCGACTGCCTCAGTTGTCTCTCCTGCCAAGCGGAGGGTCACATACAAAGAAAAACAATATGTTTTTACAGATCTTGTGGCCGCTGAACGATTCGCCTCGTCGTTACCCGATGAATTCTGACTTGTGCTACCTGCTTTCATATGTTGTACATTGGTGTTCTTGTGATGAGTACTGATGCTGGAGTGTGAAGGAGACGGGGGTGGGGAGGGGGACACGTTGCCTTGATGGAGTTCCTATTAGACTCTTCGGAGCGGGCTGTTCCCTGCCCACATAACGTTTCATAATGAGGAGGATATTTATTAACTGAATTAGGTGCAGGTGTCTTTACAGTTTTCGTTGTTTAGCGTTATCCCTATATTTAAATCAACTTCAGCGGACCCATGTATTTTTTTTGCTGAGTTGTAGTATGATGGATTGTTCATTACATGTTTACATACAGGAGATTGAAATGCATTAATACTTATGATCATTTCTGTGTTATGTAGTTACCTTGCAAAAACCCAATAAAGAATGTATAAAAAAAAAAAGGTCACGTGATGAGCGCTCACTGAAAGGACGCGTCTGCTTGCGCTCCTCCAGCCCGCGAAAATACTTAAAATTCTGCGGCCCCAGCGGGTCTTTGAAAACCAAAAACATCTAAGAAGGCGTCGGAATATGCCAGGAAGGTATACACCCAGAAAGAAGCAACAAAAGAAGCTAGACGGCTTCGTTACGGCGATGGGCGACAAAGGGACAGCGATCGCCTCCCCTCCCCCACCGTCCCCTAGGCGGAAGGCACCAACCGACGGAGCGACGGACACGTCGCCGGACAAGCCGGAATGGCTTCTAATCCTTGAAGAGCTTAAGGAATTTAGAAAAGAAACATCTTCTTAAATTGGGGCACTTGTCATCAGATTGGACCCGGCACAGCAACAAGCAGTGGCGCACTGGCAAACCGGGTGACTGATTCAGAAAAGAGAATCTCGGATGCGGAGGACCGCATAACACCGCTGGAGAAGATCGTACGGGAGCAGGGCACAACAATAAATAAATTGAGCGACAAACTTATAGATCTAGAAGGGCGCAGCAGACGCTCGAACGTCAGAATTATTGGGGTTCCGGAATCGGAGCTAAAGATAAACATGGCACTCAAGCTGGAAGCCTTATTGCCGCAATGGCTCCCCAAGGCGAAGCTATCTCAGCACTTCGTCATCGAAAGAGCTCACAGGATCCCCATGCGCCCGCTGCCACCCGGAAACCCTCCTAGACCCATTGTGCTGAAACTCCTAAATTTCAGAGATCGGGATGCTCTGCTTGTGGCAGCCAGAGTCCAAAAAACAATACATTACCTAAACACCAGGATCTCACTTTATCCGGATTTGGCTCCAGACGTGCAGAAATCAAGGAAGCAATTTGAATCTGCAAAAGCCGAACTCAGAAAACGCGGTGCACAGTATGCCATGTTTCACCCGGCAAAACTGCGCGTAACTATGGAAGGACAAACAAACTTCTTTGACAACCCTACGGATGTATGGACATATTTGGATCGACATCCGAGACAGGAGATCCAGAATCAACAGGAAACCCCAGAGACAGAATCAACATGACGTACATCGGACTAAGCATCGGGTGAAGTACTTTTCATTTTTGTGCCATGCCCTTGCCCCTCATGTAAGTCCCGTGTACACTCAGTGCCGGGGAGTGTTATAGTTTGCTCAGCAATCATCAGACCAGACACCGGTTTTGAGAGAGAATAACAGCAGTCTTTAATCACTGTTTGACATACATATTTATACACAATGCCCTTGGCCTTTCCCCCAGCCATGGTTCCCTGTTCTGCAAAGATTAGGTGGGTGAACGGTCAAACCACAAGTTTCCTCTTTATCCACCAGATGCAGCCGTTGGAATGACGCACAGGGGTCAGGCGGGGTGTAGGCAGAGTGCATCTAGTGCATTATTGAAACTGCTGATAAGGAACAATATGGCAGGCTTGGGCGTAGGCAGGTACTTTCCGTTAAACGGAGCGCGTAGCATTCCCCACTTGGCCCAGCGTGACAGTCCATTCCCTTTTGTATTCTCATGTAGCAGGCAGCATTTTATCTAAAAAAATAGATAAACAAAAAGTATAATTAATACACAGTTGATACCTTAATTATATCACTATTACTATAATCATAACCTATTGATTAACAACTATTTCACTCATCTATTATTCATTACTTCATTGTATTATTCATTTATTGATCTGAACACAACATTAATCACAAATGATCAGAACACAAAATTAATCATAAAAATATTCCTACTAGTATTCAAAAAGAAGCCCAACTTTTCGTTCTGAAAAATCAAATTGGTTCACTACTTTCCACCATGATCTCATATATCTGAAGGTTAAGTTCATCTATATCCTCATATATCTCTGCATTATCTGCTGATGGGTTATTAACAGGAGTGTTATGTGGAACCTGGTACCGTAGCCATCTAGCATAATCCCCACTCTCATGATTCACATTATTTACATCATTTGTCTCAATAGTGTCCATGACCTCCCCATTACTGATGCCCTCTCCAGCCTCCCTTCTCAGTTGTAAATAAGACGGCCCCTGCAGGCTGGTGTAGCGTTCTTCAGTATCCACCGTCCTGACTGGCATCATCGTTTTGAGCCAACATGTACACACATGTTTGCCCAAACAGATTATAATGGATACCACCATGAGGGCCCCCCCAATATATATAAGATAGCCGGTAATGGTGTGGCCAAATGAGGGAAACATGTTTTTGAAATCAGTCCACCATGTGTTACCTAACCCATCCCCAAATGAGGTTTCTACCTTACGTAGTTCAGTAGCCAGATCATGTATTTTACCAATATCCTGTTCTATTTCCCCACTGTAGTCCAGCAGTAAACAACAGGTTTGATTTAGTGCCACACAGAGACCACCTTTTTCAATCAGCAACAGGTCCAATGCTTGTCTATGTTGTGTTAAGACCCTGGCCATAGCACTCTGTTCTATATTTAGTAGTGTTAATACATCCGCTGTCTCATTCGCTATTTGTTCCATAATGATAGAGATATTTAGTATCGCTTTCTCATGATGTGCTACTCCTGCCCAAGGGAATGCAATGCGGAGGTTACTATTCAAGGTGCCATCGATATTTATGTCATACAAAATGTCTTTACTTTTTGGTGTGTTAATCAACCTTTTCTGTCTACCTCCATTCCTTTGTTGTGTCTGTGGTCTGGTAATTACAGCAATCCATGGTACTAATGAAGCAATTGTGCATCTCCCAACCCACCAATGTGGCAACTTTCTATATGCCGTTTTACCACATACATAATGACTGCCTTCCAAAGTCATTGGATTGCATTCCCTTATTCGTCTCCCTTTCAACACCTCATTTCTTATATCTGCATTTCTCATCAACACTACGGGGCTTCTTAAATTCATACACATAAATAACATAAAAAAATTAAGTTGAGTGTGTAAGTCATGAAAATACTGTTTTGGCTCGATCCCATGTTCCTCCTCACTTTCCCATTTCAAATGAGTTGTATTTAGTGAAAAAATGGACAGGTTATCATATTTCGGAGCAAGAGACCTTGCCCATTTGCCTGCAGCACTTTCTCTGTCATATGTACATTGCTGTGTGGTAACATCCTGGCCTTCACTGTTAACCATTGCAGTGTAGTTAGCTCTGTACAAAATGGTAACATCACACTCCGTGTAGTTTCCTACAAAAACACTCCATCCCAAAAATGCAAGAGAATCATCAATGTCCACACATACTCTAGCTCTTTTGGTATATTTAACAAACATTCCATCCAATGGGTCATTATTCGGTTTTGTCAAACCCACACAAATGTCTGTATTATTCAGCCCACTTAGTGGGTAGGCAATGATTGGTGTCTGATGCAAGTGGTTCGGTGTATGTATACAAATCCAACAATTTGAGGCATTAATTGCTTTTGATACTCCTTTTACCAGTTCCACAGCTGTGTTTTTATGCCATTCACCCCATATCACGTGATTAGTGAATAGGCGGTACAGCATGCATGTCCACAGCATCCAGGCCACCGTTATCCTGTAATAAAGAGAGCTCGGTCATTTCTTCAGTGTCTAGTACATGGGCATTTTTCTGTCTGTGTGTGCCACTTTTTGCTTTTGCCACCCGCTTCAATTGGTGCAAGTGTTTGAATACAATACCCCTATGATCATACTCATCAATTGCATATATTAATGGTGACACGCGATCAGTCACAATGTATGGACCTAGCCACTTATGCTGTGTTTTCCTGGTGCGCTGCTCATTCCTGACCATGACCGTGTCTCCCACCTGTAATATCAGTGTTTTTGGGTAAACTTTCCCTGCCACTAGTGTGTCCTTTTTGTGTTGTAAATTAATAGCTTGTTGTGAGATGCCATGTAAGCTATCCACCAAGTGGCGCAAGTACTGCTCCTGGTGCAAATGGTAAGCGTCTGGCCCGTTATCAACTGGCAAAAGCAACATTTCTGTGGAGGGCATTCGCCTTCCAAAGAGAAGTTCATACGGTGAATATCCAGTGCCACTATGAGTTCTTGACCTCAAGCCATGCAGTACAAATGGCAGGTGTTCATCCCAGGCCCCTCCTTCAGTGGCGACATGTTTGTTTAGTTCTTTCTTTATTTCCTGATTCAATCGTTCCACCATTCCTAGCAGACGTTGGGCAATAGGGAATATGAAAGCCTTGCTTTATGTTCAGTTTTTCACACAATTTTGTCATCAAATCATTTTTAAAACTGAGTCCATTATCTGTAGTCATAGATCTTGGCACCCCATGGCGCGATATTACTAGTTCAATTAAGGTGTTTGCTGTTGCCTCTGCGGTACAGGTGCGGAGAGGTGCAACTTCTGGCCATCTACTGAAAGCGTCAATGATCACTAATAGGTATCTGTTGCCTCGCTTGGTTTTTGGCAGTGGTCCAACATAATCTAGATGGATCAAGTCCCAGGGAGATTTGGGGCGTTTTTCATGCTGCATTTTGCCAGAGACCTTTTTCTGTTTTCTGTCAAAAGCCCAACAGGCTGGACACGTGTTCACAAAGTTCTTCCAATCTTTCAGCATGGTGGGCCACCAAGCAAAATCCTCTATCCTCCGGTAGCCTTGTGGGCCCTTGTCATGGCACCAGAACCCATGTGCCCAGCGCAGGATATCCTGTTGCATAGTTCATGGTATACAAATAGCATCATTTCGGTACAGGACCTCATTTATCACTCTTATTTCTGAGGGGTGGTTCTGGTGGTAAGCCTGCAACTCCGAGTCCTCGTTTTGCAGCAATTTTAGGGTCACTGTTCGTGATGGAGTCAGTCTTCGTATGGTACATTTCAAAGGCTCCCCAGGACGCTGTACACATTCATAGCCGCTTTCTTCTGCCAAGGGTGATGTTACACTAAGTGGTGCCATCAGAGTCAGTGGCTCCCCCATCTCTGGTGTATTCTGTAATGCTTTCCTCGCTTCTCCATCAGCTAATTCATTCCCTTTTTGGTAGGGACCCTTTTTGCAATGTGATTTCACCTTTAGCATGCAAACACGCGAGCGAGTATATGCCAGTTTGTCAATGTCCTCCCATATAATACGATGCTTGATTTCCGTGCCATCTGATGCCTTATAGTCCTGATCTTTCCACCATTGTAGATATACTGTTGAGGCCATGATCAGATAATTGGAGTCTGTAACAATGAGAAGTGGGCGTTCGCTGGGCACATTTGTGCAGGAGGTTAGTGCTAGCTGTAGAGCTTTAACTTCAGCAAATTGTGCGCTTTTTTTTTCCACGTTTTGGTGACAACATTTGCTGGCTCTTGCTCGTTCAGTATAACTACTGCTGAAGCCGCCATCTGCTGGCCCCCCACATATGCTGCGCTGCCATCGATATAGAGCACATGAGCAGTTGATGGAACAGTACTTGCAGACACTTCACAGAACTTTTCATGTTTAGTGTTCTGTATCGAGGTGTGGCATTCATGTGTCAGACCTACTGGTATGCCCAATAATGGTGGCTCCCCCTTTGTTATGGGCTCTATTATGAGATCTCTAGTTGTCAGGTATGCCTGCCATACTGCAATCCTGTGATTGGTGACATTACCCAAAAACATAGTGGGAGAAAGTAATATCTTTAATGGTTGATGTAATGTTTTGATGGTCAAGGGTGCCAGGCCTACGATGTACATTAATTTCTGCGTTGCCCAATATGTGGTCAACAAAGCTCGTTCACATAATGTGTATTTTCGTTCTGGTTGTGACAGGTTCCTAGAAATACATGCAACCATCTGGTGTGTGTCAGCCACCTTTTGTGACAAAATAGCTGCAATTGTTTCCTCTGAGATTAGAGGCCAAATATAAAACATTCTGTTAGGATCAGGGGTAATGAGATGTGGGGCTGACCCAAGTGTTTGCTTAATGTTTTCAAAAGCCTCCTGATGAGATGAATCCCATCTAAATTAATCTTTTCTCAATAAATCATACAATGGTGCTGCCATGCGTGCAAAATGGGGTGTAAAAATTCGACAGAAACCAAGGAGACCCAAAACTGATTGAACAGCCGTTTTATCAGTAGGGGTTGGTAGCTGCAAAATTAATTCTTTCCTGTTGGCATCTATGCCCTTCCCCTTTGCTGACAGCGAGAGCCCTAAATATGTAACTTCTTTTTGTTGCCACTGAATTTTCTTTGTGTTCACTTTTAAGCCCCCCGCCACGAGGGCTTTTAAAACATCCTTTATATGCATCTCATGGTCCTCCTTGGTATCACTCATAATCAAAATATCGTCCACATAAACAACAATGTTATCTTGGCACAAAATGTTTGCACATATTCTAGTCATCACTTTGTGGAATATTGCAGGACTATCTCTTAGGCCTTGGGGGAGGACTGTAAATCTGTAAAATGTATCTCGAAATAAAAAGGTGGTGATGTGATGACTATTTGGGTGTAAAGGTGTTAAGAAAAACCCGTTTGATATGTCCAATACTGTGTACCAGTTGGCCCCCTGCTTACATTTGTTCATTAAATCTGGCAGGGCTGCAACCATCTGTAAACATGGCGTTAGGTGCTTGTTTACCTCCCTAAAATCTACGGTCAAGCGGTAACTTAAATCTGGTTTCTGTACCCCCCACACCGGACTAGCAAATGCTATTTGTTGGTCAGTGGAGGTTTCTATAATAGCCCCCCTCTCCAACAGTGTTGTTATGATAGGTGTGAGATGTGATGCCGCCTTTGGGTGCACAGGATATGGTGTAATGGTAGATGGCTGTGATGCTAGAGTCAGCTGTATGCAGTCAGTTGTTCTACCAAAATCAAGGGCATCTTTGGCCCATAGCTGGGGAAACAAGTCGTATGTGTGGCCAATTTGTTCTCGTAATCCATTAACATCATACACCTTAATGCCCTTCAAGGTCATCGTGCACACTGCCATGTCAACCGTCAGTGTGCATATTTGCTGTTGTATTTGGAAAAGGCGGAGGTTTGCTAAATCAATAATCCATACGTCCTTGGTCAACACATCAGTCCCCAATATTCCTTCTCTTCCTGAAACTGCCACCGGTAGCTGTCGGTGGTAGAGGCCTATTTGAAGCGTTGCAGTGACCACGGGTGCAGCCTGTGGTTGTCCCAGCAGACCTTTTATATTAACTGAATCCGTTTGTGGTAAAGGTCTAGGCCAAATATCTGGACTCAGAGTTATTGCAGCTCCACTGTCAATTAGCATTACAATATCCTTAATGGTTCCACCGACACCCATAGTGACTGCAACATGGCCTCGTCCCCATTTGTCTAGTTCTATTCTAGGAGTGTGGTCTGGTGTCGGCTTACCCCTGTCCTAGTCCCAATCTGGGGGAGGAGGGGCTGTAGGTTGCACCATCTGTTCTAGACTTGCCACTGGTATCAAGTGTTGCTGCCGCAGCTGTTCACGGAGGACCTCAGCCGCCTTTTCTGCTTCCTCCTTCTCTGTCTGTATGGTAAAAAAACTTTTCCATGGTTTTATCTCACCGTCCGGTGTGCAAAAAACTCTCAACCCCGTCTGTCTGTCCCATAATACTCTACCACCTCGCCCTCTACCACGTCCTATGGTCCCTCTGCCTGCCCCACCTCCCACTCTGGGTACAAATTCATCACTGTATCTCTCTCTATCCCATGTCAGATTATACATGGGAGGTGGGTCCATTCGGTCATCACTTTCCACTTGCCACATTCCTAACTTTGCTAGCTGTTCACATTCCTTTATTGGTATAGTCTTTCTCTGTCCCACCCATACCTCCATAGCTGCATCTATTAAACAATCCCAGCCCAATAAGGTGGTCAGTAATCCTGCGACATCTAGTTTGCGTTCTACTGCCTCTGTGATGAGCGCAGGCATTTGTGTCCAGATAATTTCATTGTTTCTTAATTTCTCTGTATCGTCAGTATGGGGCATTAAAACACGAGAAATGTCCACAAATTCTAGTGGAGACATCTCCCCATCCATTGTTAAAGCATTCATTGCTGCTAATGGAGAACGTAACCGAAAGTCTCTGCGTGCTATCATTTCCAAGGTGGTTGCTTTTAGCCTGAAATGATCCCCAAAACGTTCAATGGCGTCTTTTATATCCACAATATATCTGTTTGCTGGGCCAATAACTGTTTTTAAAAGAGAACCAGCCAGTTCTTCCGGTATGTCATGGGCATCTAATATAGTGTAGGTATCATGCAGTGTCTTAAGTAATTGCATGAAAGATGTCCTGTCGTATTTTGGTAGTTTATCAGATAGGGTTTTCATTTTTAGCACATCGCCAGAAGATGCTTTGTGGACCATATATCCGTGACGTGGTGGTGTTATGGGAGTTTTAAATTGCCCATCCTCACCATTGTCCGGGGATTTAGACCGTAATGCCTGAAGCTCAGCAGAGAGTGTGTCTAATTTTGCGCGCGCCTCATCATATATTTTTTAAATCGTTTTGTAGTCAGTCCCATGTTTTACAGCAACGGCATGAGTAGCAGATTTAGACATGTCCAAACCTGAGCTCCTATCTGTTTCAAATGCCTCATTATATTTGTCTGTCATTTCATCTGGGCTAATGAGCTGATACGTTTTTTTATTATGCTCAACAGCAATAGGATACATCGGGGGGTCTGAGCAGACACAGAGCCGTAATTTAGACTGTAGGCCGTCAATTTGTTTTTGTAAATGTGCATTATCTTCCTCCAAGTCCTCAATATCCAAATTCCTAGTGACTGCAGTGTTAGCAGTCTGCATGCAAGTCATATTGGCCATCGTTAATTGTTGTTTTAAAACATCTATCTCAGTTTTCATTTTCACAATTTTGCCACTTTTCAACTCTTTTTAATTTTTTTCCCATCTAAGAGCACGCCACAATGCTGTTAGGACAGTTGGTAGTCTATTGTACTTCTTTGCATCCTTATGAGATGCAGCAATAATTTCATCAATGTAATCCTCGCCATAGATAGGGGGATGGTCAATGTCTTTCCAGACACAGGCCCCCTTTTTTTCCCCCTGAATAAGTTTCTCAACAACTTCACCAGCTAAACCCTCACAAACTGAAGGTGCTCGTAATAAGAAGGTAGCGAGCTTCTCGCCCACAGAAGGCATAGGGACTGCTGACCCTGAGGACATATCTGTCCTCCTCCCAAAAGGGTGAAATAAGTAGTCCAAAGGACACTTACCTGG
>JAWWEH010003384.1:0-10969 GCA_035583035.1 Eurycea cirrigera | reverse complement strand
GCCGTTTCATCTCCTCGTACGCCTCTCTCCAAGCCAAATTCACTGCTCTCTATCGCGCTATGGAGCTGCAAGCTGATACCTTTGTGCCTATTACTAAGCGTGCCAATCTTTATACAACGCCTATACTATTAACATCTGCTAATGCTACAACTACTTCTGATATGAATTTATCTCCACATGCTGATACGTCTGTTACATCTCCCCGCTTTGAGGCTACACCACAGCTAAATTATACGCATTGTCTAGACAATCTGAGCCCCCCACTGATCACATCACCTGTTATATGCGATGTTAATCCTTCACTATCCAATGAAATAACTATAGCACATGTATGTGATGCTAATCCCTCATCCGCCGCTGAAATGTTTGCGGTGCCTCACTTGACTGAGGACACAGCTCAGCCCAAACATATACACTCTTGTGATGATCTGATAGCTACTACACCTTTGTCTGCATCTAGGGGATTAGACACCCTCAATTGTATGCTATTAAACACAAGATCTGTAGTGAAATATGCTGTGGACGTGCAGGACTTCATTCGTTGTAACAAGATTGACATCTGTTGTTTAACTGAGACCTGGCTGCATGCAGCTGCAGGTCCCGCTCTCCTGTTGGCCATACCCGACGACTATTCTATTCATCGTTGTGATCGCCAAGAAGGTCTTGGGGGGGGGGTAGCGATCATTTATCGCTCTTCATTGAACATCTACTCTGTAGATATTACTGGCCCCACAGGCTGCGAATCTCTTACTGTTAAATTAACTTTAGACGCTAATAACACACTTATGTTCATACTCTTATATAGACCACCCCCGCCTATGAATAACTTTATAGACGAACTCACATGTATGGTTACCGCCATGCTTAAGCCCTCCACTCGCGTCATTATCCTGGGGGATATGAATTACTGGTGGGGTAATGCATTAGATGAGGCTGGGATGCTACTGGATTCAACATTAGGAGATCTTGGATTCTCACAGCAGGTTCACAGTCCTACACACTTCAAGGGTAACACTCTGGACTGGGTCTTAACTCATAACATCCAGACAAAAAATTTTAGAACTATACCCTGTGCCTGGTCAGACCATGTTGCCATACTTTTTGACACCGTCTGCCCAGTGCCGGCCGCGAAACACATCTCCCAGCCCAGAACTTATATTCTCAAACGGAACAATAAGAATTTGACCCCTGAGGCCATACAGCCTCTCCTAATAACTCCCCTCGATAATATTAATGATATCTCCTCACCTGCTGATCTTGCAGCTCTCTATAACTCCACCCTGCTTGCTGCCGCAGACACTCTGGCGCCAATTAAAAAAACTCTAGTGCCAAATAAAACCACTGTTAACACCTGGTTTACTTCTGATTTGAGGAAGCTCAAGAACAACATGAGAAAAATCCATCGTAAGTGGATTAAATCTCAATTATCAGAAGACAGAGATAGTTATGTTGGTGCAGCAAAAACTTACAAGTTGGCCCTTGTGTCGGCCAAGCGACAGGATTATGACAATCGCATTAAAAGGGCAACTTCAAAATCGAGTGAGCTCTTTAAAATACTTAAGAGTGCGGAAACCACCGGTCAGCAGACCTCCCCTATTATCAAAGATAGCACTTGGTGCTCGGATATTCAGGAGGCCATGTTGGGCAAGATTTCCAAACTCAGACAGACATTCCTGGATCGTTTGCCCACCACTCCTTCCGATGACTCCTTATGCCCCAATACCACTATACATACAGATGCTAACAGATTCTTTTTTAGAACTGTGTCAGAGGAGGAGGTCAGCACTATTGTGGCCTCTTTAAAGCCGACCAGTTGCCCAAGTGATGTCATTTCGGCCTCACTTGTCAAGGCCTGCTGTCCTACCCTCATTCCTCTTATCACGAGATTTATTAACCTCTCGTTTGAACAGGCCAATGTGCCGGCCGACATTAAACAGGCTTGGGTGTCCCCGTTAATTAAAAAATCTACCCTGGACCCGGCTGTCCCGGCCAACTATCGCCCCATCACGAATGTGCCGTTTCTCCTTAAGATCATTGATCGTGTGGCGTATCTCCAACTACAGGCCTTTCTCGAGGAGAACGGCATATTCGGGGTTAGACAGTCCGGGTTCAGGGAGGCCCATGGCACAGAGACAGCATTGCTGGATCTCTCTGCTAACATCTTGGGCATCATTGAGAGGGGCGGGTTGGCCTTGCTTCTCTTACTCGACCTGTCGGCCGCCTTTGATCTTGTTGATCATAAGCTTTTGGCCGACAGGCTTCAAGATACTGCTCATATTTCTGTCTCAGCAGCCACTTGGATCTCGTCCTTCTTGGAGGGCCGCCTTATGAGAGTGTACAGCAACTCGGCGTCCGCAGAGCCAGTGCCATTGCTATGTGGAGTTCCACAGGGATCATGTCTGAGCCCCACATTATACAACCTGTTCACCATTCCTCTGTTTCACCTGCTGGACGAGCATGGCGTGGTGTACACCAATTACGCCGATGATTCACAGATTCTTCTATCGCTCTCCGGATGCTATGAGGACGATTGTCGTCTTGTGAATAAAGTGTACGGGATTGTAAGCGATTGGATGGCCTTGAATGGTTTGACTCTCAACGACGCCAAGACCGAGTTGCTGATTCTCGGGACTAAATCCAGACGGCTCAGACTGGGCAGGGATTACGCTTCCTTCTCCATCTCGGGGTGCGTGATCCCTGTTCAGCTGAAGGTCAAAACGCTGGGAGTCATCCTAAGCGCCGACATGTCCATGCGTGATTACGCTAATTATATCTCGTCCACGTCTGCCTACCATCTGAAGCTCTTGGCTAAAATCCACCCATTTCTCTCGAAAGAAAATGCCACACTTGTCGCTGCCGCCATTCTGGGCTCTAAAATCGAGTATTGCTGTAGCCTCTTTCAGGGCACCCTCTCCAAGAACCTTGCACGCTTGCAATTGGTGCAGAACAAGGCGGTTCGCATCATTGAGGGTCTCGGACGTCGTGATCACATTACGGATGCCCGCAAAGCTCTCGGCTGGCTTCCTGTGAAATCACGCGTCCCAATGAGACTTCTTACCGTGGGGTTCAAGTGTCTGTTCACCAAGGGACCCATTTACCTTTGCGAGCGTATTCATTGGCAGGAGGCTAGACGTGCACTGAGATCTAATAATACCAACCTCCTATCAATTCCTCGCTTTAAGCTGCAATGCGGCCTTGGCCGCGCGTTTGACACTCAATTTCCGGCTCTGTGGAATGCCCTTCCACCTGACATTCGCTCGTTACGGTCCCTCTCTCGTTTTAAGGCCGCCCTTCGAATTCATTTTGCCGACTGAGATCTTGTCTACTCTGCTTCCTTTCCTGATCACTCCTGACGCCTGACTGCTTCTATGTGTCTTGTCTTCTGTCTTGTGATTCTTTTTTGTGCGCCCCGGTGCCTGCGGGCTGGTTCGCGCGTTAATAAATTAATAATAATAATAATAATAATATACCGATGGGGCATGCACTATTTAAGAACAAATTACCAGGTTGTTCATGCATATGCAGTTTCCATCACCTTCCTGCGTAGAACAAAGGCACACTGCACATAGATGCCTCCACCTGCGCTGATGCGCCTGCTGCTGCACTCCAGTGGTTCGGGCCAAGTGATGCAGCGAAAAATGGCCATTCAAAAGCCGAGTACTATGTAGTCAAGTCAAGTCAAGTTATGTTTATTCGGATATATTATAATCCATGAAACATACACAAATTCATACAGTAAAAAGTTACTACTTCTTAAAATAACACAAATAAAACTTACTTTCAAGAATTTTCTTAAAATCATACACTTCATATTCCAATCAATCCTTTCCAAGGTATTTGTGCAAATAACAACATTTTAAAAGGACGCTTGAAGAAAAGCTTCCTAAGACCTTCAATTAAAGTTAAAAATCCAAAACTGCATTAAATCCTATATACACAATAAATCAACAGAATTAAGAATTTCGTACTGTTTGGCATATCTCAGTGCAAATTAAGCAATAGCAGCATATAATAGAGCAAGTGAGTATCTAGCAGCAACATATATCAGTGCAATTTAAGCAACTAGCAGCATATAATAGAACAGGGAAAGAAAAAAAAATAATAATACATAGCAGCAGCATTTACTTGGTCCACCAAAGGGACACAGCAGCATATACAATCCAATATTTGATCAGAGGTGTCCTTTATCCCAGACATTATTCCTAATTTCTTCAATTTAAATTTAAATTGCGTTTGTGCAAATTGGCAATAGCAGCGTATAGATATAAGTGTGCAGAGATAGACAAACACCACCTTTTCATAATCACAAAAAGTTACACAAACCAGCATATAAATACCTAAAATAGCCTTATGCTAGAACATACTATATCAAAAAACACTTTTATGGGGCAGGTACATTACACCGGAAAGTCAGAAACTTAAAACCATTAAAATAGACATGCTTTTCTACGTGTATTCATTACTGCTTTTAGGAACCCAGTTATACATACTATTGTGTAAATATCCATGAGTTTCCTCAAAAAGAATATCAAAGGTGCTCTCTGCGTATACCCAAGCTTTCTAAATAGCAGGAGCAGATATTTTTTTCTAGGTTCCTTGTACAGTTCACAAAACAATAAAATGTGTTCCAACGATTCCGGGGATTCCCCACAAAAACAAACTTCACGGTTAGCTATAGTCGCTTTGCCACGTTTCTCAAACAACGTATTGAAGTGGAACCTCACCAACAAGAATCTCTCATATCTAGATAAAGGAATTTTGTGAACCAAAAGCATCCCTTCCTCATAAAGGGGCATATACTCCTTAACAGTCTTTTTCACCTCCTGTACTTCAACCAGGGAGCGAATCTCTTTTTCATAACCTTTGTTTTTACAGGATATAAGCAAATCTTTGCCCCTATTATGGGCGATGAAGTGAGCGGGGGAACATCCAAATAGATTTTGGATCTGCTTGAACACATGAATAAACCAGGGTAATCTGTCTACTACGTCCGAGCCGATTAATGAGAGAGTCAACCTCTTTGTCAACTCTATCTCTTCTCTTGCTAGCACCTTTATAAAATACAATAGGGGAGTTATTTTTAAAATAGATGAGATTGGCAACATGCCCGTTGATAAGTATAAAATCTCATTAGTAAATGATGTTGCTACAGTCAAGATGTTTTTTACAAATTTCTTTTCCACTTGATCAAGTCTGCCAGCAGACTGATCATACCCCCAGACTTCACAGGCGTATCGACCTACTGCCGTTGCTTTCGCTTTATACACTGAAATTACCGTCCTCAGGTCTATTTTGGCTTTTGAGTCAAATACCCTCAAAAGACCACCTGTACTTTGCCTCAGCTTCAGTTCCGCCTGTGTAACCTGGCAGTACGGGGTTCCTTTGTTTGAAATTACACAACCCAGATAATTAAACTCCGGGACAACTTCCAAACTGTCTTTTCCCAGTTTATAGACGTTTGTCCCCCTGGGCACCCCGACTACAACTTCCATCACTTTAGACTTTTCCACATTTACAGACATCCTCAGGCTCTCAACCTTCGCACTATATCCAAGAATCAAGGTCTGAAGTGCTTTGGGCGTCTTTGCCAAGAGGACCGCATCATCTGCGTAAAGGATGATGGGTATTTTTGTCCCCTCTATGTTTGGGACATCTGGAGTTAATGGTTCCAACGCTGCCACCAACCCATCTATGTAATAGTTAAAGAGATGGGGGGCTAAGGGACAACCTTGTCTGACCCCCTTTAATATTGGGAATTGCTTTGTTGATGCTGCGCCCCCCATTAGGACAACCTCTCCCCTGAGGTCTGCATAGAGCAATTTCATTGCCTTTAACAGGCCCCCGGGGATCTTATCAGCAGCCAACATGGACCACAGGACAGCCCTGTCAAGCGAGTCAAAGGCCGTCCTGAGGTCCATGAAGGCCAAGAACATATTCTGTCCAAGTGCCCTCCCCTTCGCAATTAGCATATCCACAATAAAAATGGCATCCACCGTGCCTTTGCCTTTACAAAAGCCAAATTGCTGCCGGGAAAGTTTCCCCGTCTCCAGCATCCATGTATAGAAGAGGTCAGCCAGTACCGCCGAAAACACTTTACACAGTGTGTTAATTAGGGAAATCGGTCTGTAATTTTCTGGCACCTTCCTATCTCCCTTTTTGTAGATCGGCACTATCCTGGCAAGATACCAATTAGGTGGTAATGCCTCATCCTGCAGAATCAGATTAAAATATTGGGTTAGGAACGGCACCCAGAAAGCCTGGTCCTGCAAAAATAAATCAGGGGGCAGGCTATCTGAGCCCGCTGCCTTACCTGCTGCCAACTTTGCGATCGCCTTTGCAACCTGAGGCTCATAGAAAGACAGCTTCTCCGACATTAAGGGTAGTGCCAATGGAACCCTTGAGGTATTTGTATTAAAAGCAGCTTCTTCATCCACCCTAGATGGGGTTAACCCATATAATTTAGTGAAATGAATCACCCAGTCGTTTGGGAAAATTTCTGGGTCCTCTATTCTCCGCACATTGTCCCCTCTTGCTCTATCATTTATCAATTGCCAACATTTCTGACAATCTTTGTCTTCAGCAGCCTCTTTTAATTTTACCCAAAACTCCCTATTATTTCTATTTTTTGCTTCCTTAATCTCAGTTTTGTACTGCTGTCTTGTAGCCACTATTTCCACTCCATCCCGCAAATTCAAAGCCTTAAAAAGTTTTTCCCTAGCAGCTACGCATTGTTTGTCAAACCACACCTTTGCCTGTGGCATTTTTCTTTGCTGTCTATTCAACATTTTCCTGGATATACAGTCTTTCGACACCATTCTTGACAGATCCGACAAAATTAACTCACAACTTGATTTGTCTAAACTTCCAATAGCAGCTACTGATAGAACATCATTAAAACATTGCACAAATGCCGAGGTCATCTCCTTTATCCTGGGGCACCATTTAATTTTTCTTCGGTTCAGGGCTAGATCTTTTAGGTCCAAAACATTATATACTAAGTCAATGCTCTTCTGTTCCCGTTGAAGCAATCTATTTGACACCACTAATGGGACGTGATCACTTTGCATTATGGGTAGGCATTTAAAATCAATCACATCAGCCCAATTATAAACGTCCCACAACACATAGTCAATAGTGGCATCACTACTTTTCCCAAAGTGTGTAGAGGCAGCTGGGGAGTCACTTGGAAACCGCCCATTTAGGGCTCTGAGGTTTTGTTCCTCCATAAATGCAAAAAGGCCCTGCCCAGCCTTATCTGTTTTGCCCAGGAGCCCTACTACCGGCGCGATCTTACAGACCTCGTCCACTTCCGTGCAATGCCTTTTACATAAACTGTTCCTCAGTTTTGCATTGAAATCACCCACTATTATTAAATTAAATTTAGTGGTTTCAAATCTTTGTCTTAATTTCCCACACCAACCTTGTACAGCATCTGTGAGTTTGTGGTAAAACATCTTGTCACCTTTCAACCATGGTCTGCAGTAAATATTACACAATAAGAAGCATTTACCCGACACCAATTTCACAGCAATTGCATGCATACTACTATCTCCCACCATATGCAACACATCTGCTATATGTTCACAATTTCTTAACATTATACACAGCCCCCCCGAATTTCTCCCTTTCGCAGATTCAATAGCCGGGATTGAGTAACAAACAAATTTTTCCAACACCGGGGGGCCAACTAGCCATGTTTCCTGCAGGGCCAGTAGCATACAATTTCCCACGATTAGCGAGATGTCAACTGCTTTTGCGGGGGACCAACCATTAATATTCCATGACATAATGTCCCCTCCCTTTATTCCTTCCTCCTCTACCCTCCCAATGCCCTCATAGTTTTGTGAGTGCTCCACATTTACCGCAACTACCAAGTTTGCTGATAATGAGCTCCCTCTTACTTGAGTAGGTGCCGACAATGTGTCTAGCATGGCAACAGCAGTTTCATCCACAACTACTATCTCGGCCCTCGGTGTCTGCGGTTCGCTCCTAGCCTGCCATAGTCAGTTTCGGCCAAATAAGGGGTAAAATTGCTGAGGCGTCGGCCACCTACCCGGCTGTGCCCATGTACTTTGAGACACCCCCTGAATTATACCACTATACTGATCGGGCTGCGTATTACTTCCATAACGTGTGTTTTGTGTGTTTTGTCCTACCCCAATATTTGACCTTGGCCGGGAAAAAGGCTGGACAGGCTGGTAGAAAAATCCCAGTGGGAGAACCCAGACCTTATCGCTATATGGCTCTGGCGATATTGCATAACGTAGTAAATTTTCCGCCATTTTTTGACTTTTAAAGTTTAAAATAATGCAGTCACCACCAAAAAGTTTCCTACCCTTGCCTACCCACCCTACTCTTCTAGTCATGATAATGTCATCCCTTCCTACCCAATTTTTTGCACTCTCTCCAAATAATTTACAACCATGGTCGTTCTGTCGTTATGGAATTCCTGCTGATTTCCTGCTGCCGGTATGTTTGCTAAAACCACCACATAGGGTGCTGCTGCCGGGGGTAGGTCTAACCGATTTGGGCGCACATTAAGTCCCATTAGGGAGGGTGCTTCTGACTGCCTTTGCACGACAGCATTATTTCTATCCAGAGGGAGCGGCCTAGATTGTCGTCCTGCCACCTGAGCATACGAATCTGTTTGTCTTGGGGGGAGAGTTTGTGTAAATAATTGTGGCACTTGCGAATCTACGACTGGGGACCAACTGTGTGTGTCCATTTCTTCACTCTGTAATGGAGCTGTTGGTATTGGGCCCAACGGACCTGGTCTATAGCATTTTAAATCTAAGACCTCTTTTTGGACTGCTAATAGTATATCGCTTAAAATATTTATGGAATCGGAGAGTGAACAAACCTTCATTGTCAAAATATCTAATTTTTTGTCCACCGAGGAAAGGGATGGGATTCTTTTAGAGGGATTTTTCTTAGTTTTTAAATTTGTTTTTACATTAGTTTTTACTTTTTTGGTGATTGGCACTACTACTTCACCCCTTTGCTTTCTCTTTGGGTTTGCTTGGGTTGGCTCTGCTAACGCCTTCCTTTTCCCTTTACGTGAATCCATCGGGCGTGAGTCAAAAGTGGGTATAACTTCAGGATCCAGGAGGGAGAATAGCCTTGGTGATTGCGACAAATTCCCCAAATCTGCTACTATGACATCCGCCTGTCCCAGCACTGCAACATTTCCAAGTACAGGACGCGGCAAAACACCCCCCTCTTCTCCCACAGCCTCTACCATTATGTCCCTTTGCATTACGTTTGTTTCACGTTGGCTAGTCTCCACTTGGGAGGTTAAGAGTGGGTAGTCCATTTCATTTACACTACTTCTTTGCACCTGGACTGTCACTGTCTTACTCAAAATTGTGTCTAGTTCAGCCCTCGCTGCTTCAACCTGATCGTTTAATGACGACATTGCATTCAAGAAATATGAATCAATTGTTGGTTGCTTACCCTTGACTGCCTCTGCCATTGTTACCTGCCCTCCCACAACCTGAGAGCGCAGATAACCGTGGTCGAGTACTCAACACAACAATAAGTAAATAAATATATAAATAAATAGCTGATTAAACACTGTAGAAAGACTGTAGAAAAGACAAGCACCGTTTTCACCAATAAAACCACAACAATGGAAATCAAAAATAATTAATGCAGTTTTAAACTCCCTTTACCGTTTTTCTTAATAAGCTTTGGCCTTAACAAATATACTTAACAAAAGAAAAGACGACTGGAACGAATTAAAACTTACTAAAATCAGTGAATTGGATACTTCATAATTACAGAGAGCCCAATGCCTTCCTCGCCCTACCTTGGCCCTAACTGGCCACAACTGGCCCTTTGCAGCCCTTCGCGGCGCTTCGCGCTGTGAAGGGCTCTATATTGGGAGAGAGAGCAGAGTGGCCAGTCAGTGAATTGCACTACAAAATGATGTCATCAATGGAGGATTTGTAGTCCGTAGTTAAATCCTGCAGTCCTGAAAACAAAGTGCAAAAAATCAGCTTAAAACCACCAAAAACATACGCGGCTTGGGTGCGGGGCTTGGGTGCGGGGCTTGGGTGCGGGACTTGAAAAAACGCTTTTGATATCCAAAACGTTGGCCTTAAGAATGTAGCACTTCCCAGCAGGTAAGGAGACTGGTCAAGCACAGATTAGGCACAAGTGTGAGTAAGCGACTCCCCTTTGCAATACCCTTCAATAACCTTAGGAGTAAGGGTACACAGGGAATGGGCATGAGCCTAATGCCTCATTAAGTGTTAGGGTGAGCTAGGAGTGTATGTCCTTCCCTCCATTACACAGTCACTGTTTGGGATTTGCTACCTGAGGATACATCGAAAATCGTCCAATGGACATAGGCTCAGGAAGCTAAATGATATTTAGGAAACCCCTGAACATGTCCTGGCACGTGTGTATGGGATTTGTTCCTCCCATTCTCGGATCCTATATGTTTTAACTAAAGACAGCTGCCTTTTGTAAATATTTTGTTTACCAACCTTATGCAAGGTAATTTGTCAGAGAGGGAGGACAGTCAGTTCTAAGGGAGAAACTATAGGGAGTAAAATGATATAGCAACCTGCACAAAGTCTTCCTTGCAAAGAAAGCTGTTGTGGTGTTCACATGCAACAGGATAGCAACACACAATATTAAAAAAACATTTTCGATTTTAATTTGACAACAAATTAATACAAATATTGGGCCTAATACAAAGGGCGAGTAAAGTGTGAGTAAACCCGTGAGAAGTCTGCTCACACTTTACAACTGGGCACTGCACAGCCACCTCTGAGTTGAGCATCTTGTGTGTAACTACTGCTGCACATCTGGGCCCCATTGAAAGAATGGCAGAGAGGAGAAGAGGAGGAAAAAAGAGACGAAGGAAGGAGAACAGGAGGGAAGGAAAGAAGGATACAGAGGCAGATGGAAGGAGGAAGTGGAAGAAAGCGACAACCAATATTCCGGAAGCATTCATCTGAAA
>JAWWEH010002278.1:0-11078 GCA_035583035.1 Eurycea cirrigera | reverse complement strand
TTGTATTGGTATTTTGTTTGTTAGGCCTAGTGGTTACAGATTATACACAACGTTTCCAAGGTAAAGTAAAAATATTTCACTCACCTTTTAGCATGTTCCATCCTTGGCATAGCATAGTGCAGGGCTTCCCCGGGCTGTGTAGGTCGATCCCTGCTCGAAAATCCCTTTGGTGTAGCCACCTGCAGCATGTGTTCAAAGTTGGGTCAATTTTACGCTTAAAATGTCTTCTAAGTGCTAGATTTGCGATACCGCGCATGCCCAGGGACTTCCCGGTTAGAAAAATAATACGTTTTAGTCGTTTTTTTCATTCAAAATTTAATAACTTTGAAACGGTCCAAGCTAGAACGTTCAAATGAATTGTAGAATGTCAAGAAAAATCTGTTCCGTTTTAGACATTTTTCCTGATTTTTACAAAGCGTAATAATATTTTCTAAAAAGCAAAAGATCAATTTATTTAATGCTCTGTCTTTAAAGGATGTTAGGAAATCAGTCCAGTCCAGATCTGGGGTCAGAACATTTTTAGTAAAGTCCTAGACATTTACTCTGATTTTTAAAAATACTTTTACTGGTGTACAAGCTTGCCTGAAGCCAGGAGCAATATTTAAACCGATTTAAATACAAAATAATTACATTTTCTGGACTTGGGATAATTCCTAGGAATTCACTAACAGCCCTAGAAAGGTGTAAACGTAAAGGTTATCCGAGGAAAAATCTGAATTGAATTTACAGTGTAAAGATTTTTCAGGTGGGCCCTCAGATACCCTTAAATCTGTGTTTAAAAGGTAATTTAAGCATAGATTTACTATTCCATCACTAGGGTGAAATGGAAATAAAACGGTTAGTGCTAAAATCCTAGAACCTTTTTAGTAAAGTCTTAGGCATTTTTCCTGACTTAGTTAAAGTGTAAGTAAGTTAAAGAAAAATATTTTCCGTTCAGGAAAATATTTAGTCCAAAATTAAATACTTAGAAATATTTTACTCACCTTGAAAGTGGTCTCCAAAGTGTTGTAGGTCCATTTCACCAGGGTCCAGTGATCCATTTTCTAGTATCAAAAAGTAAAGTGCTGCTGCCCATTTGAGTAGTCACTAAAGTAATTGGTTCGGTTTTTCTTCCCAATTAAAAGGTTTACTCCCCTGTCACCCTGTACTCGTGATTAGCCATATAGTTGTAGGGATTATATTTATAGTGTTTAAAACTGTTTTGCATTTACATTTATTAGGGTTTTCAGAGCAACACACTCCAGTCAGTGCATCGAGTGTCATAAAAAGAAGCAAAAGTAAATAGGGATTTTTTTATAGAGTTCACCAAATACAAAACCTGAACTCTATACCCTTGTGTCTTTATTTGGTGGGGTGTGCAAGAGGAAATTGTATTTTCTTAGTGTATGTTAACTGAAAGTTGCTGCCTTGATTGCAGGTTTGTGCACACTACACTGTTCTTGAAGAGTGAGAGAATCTCGCACACTGTTTTAGACCAGGCTTAAAAACACACAGGAAGGTGGTTTCAGAGGCCATATTGAAACTGTGAAGGGAAGTTGTTGGACTATTGCATTTTCTTTTACAGGTTTAGTTTCTATCAGGCAGGCTAAAAAGTCATAGTTGAGGTTACTAGACTGAAGGATAAGACCTACATAGACCAGTAGACTGGATTCAAATACAGATTTAGAGTGAATACTCGGCTTTGTAATTTTGTGAGGTCAGTGGAACAGGAGTTGCCACTAGCACAGTGATAATTTCTGCCCACTACAGCAGTCTGAATCACTTCAGATTGCTGGTTATTGATATTGGTAAGCCAAACTGTTTATTGATAAGACACGTACATATTGTTATATCATATATAGTCCCCTATATTATGTATTGTCTGACATCATCTCAAAGATTACTTGCTGGTACCAATGAATTAAAAAAGCCAGGTTACGATAATGTCCGCCTCTTTAATCCGACTGCACCTCCGGGATTTTGTTAAAATATAATAGGCATAAACGACAACTCATTCAGTTTCCCTTTCTTACTTTCTCATTGGCGGGACTGTGAGTAATGGTATAGTAGCCGGTGGCCGATTTATGTACGGGGACTGGTTTGTCGATCCATCAAAGTTTGCATTGGAGAGTGATGGGTCTGATCTCATCCTGGGAATTCCCACTGTCTTTAGAACCCTCTCAGACAGAAAAGACTTAACAGTTTTGCTTTGGCTGGGTGGCTTTACAGCGGAAAACACCATTTAAGTCTAGAGCTATTCCCAAACCAGTTTTCCCCTGTTCACTAATGTTTGAAAGGATACAGCATCAGTGCATTAGAGCATTTCAATCATAGGACCTCAGGAAAATCTTCAAAATAATCACTCTGAAAGAATTCTTAAGTAAAAATGTAACCATGGTCCAATAAAGCCAGTATTTAATGCAAGTACAAAAATCAAAGAAACGTTCAGAGTCCATATTCCCAGCTAATGTCTTAAAAACACGTTTCCACTTTGGTTGTGAGGAAAATTGAATATTTGTCAATTTATGAAAAGGTTAGCTTACCAACAAGAAACTGTGCAGCCACACAAAGTTAGAGGACACCAGTAGACCACAACTAACTGAAAAGAAACTGTAAAGCAGCATGGAATTTTGAAAACTTATGGAAAGTCAACATGACACGACCAACGGGCACTCTAGTCTAATTAGAGGAGGCAAAGAACTTCACCTGAAGCTACACCATTCTCACAGTGGAACTTGCTTAGCTAGATAGGCCTTGAAGTCAAGAGTGAACAGACAAAGGTCCTCTTCAATAAAGAATGGTGTTGTCAATAGCACTGTGCATCCATCAGGATCTTTTTCCCATCTGCACAGGCCACAATTCGTTCAATACATTGTTGATGGTGTACTTTTGCCACTACATTAAATTGAGGATGTTGCTTTTGGTTCACAGGTTGCTTCAAAAAATTACTACTCCCGTAACTTTACTTGTATTTGTAATCTAGACTCTACCAAATCAGCCAGCATATGCCGATTTAGGACTTACATCTGACCAGTAAGGGCTGTTACAACCGCACCTTAGGAAAAGACTTTCCTAGCTTCTTTAACCCCTTAACTGCGGCCATAGGGAATCATTTAAAAATGACTTCATAATGGCAAAACCCATGCAAACAAAAAAAGGAGCAAGCTAATTCCCCGGGTTTCATGAAGAGACACACTTGTCACCCACAATGAAGGGGTTAAGGCAGCAACTTGAAAACTTACTTTGATATAAAATGGATTGTCTCCATTTTAGAAGCTTTTTTAAATGAAGTCCATGGCTGCAGATGCACGCCTTAGAACTCCATTTCTATACACAGTGAATGGAAAAAGTGGTCAAACGCCATTTTGGCCTAGCTAAAGCGGGTGGGAGATAAAGTTTCACTTACAAAATACCTAGGGTTTACATTAGCAGGTTTTCTCCTCGTATAGTGCGGATTTAGCAAGTTATTGTGGTTTAATTTATTTGTGTATTTTACTGTTGTATGTTGCAGGTTTCTTTGCTTGCAACGAAACTGGTTTGCATACATTTTTGGGACCAACTTTGTTTTATTCATTCAACCATTCGTCCATGCATCGGTGCCCCATGGATTGAAACTATAAACTGTACTGTTTACTCAAGGGCTAGGGTGAGCCATCACAAACTGGCAGTTGGTGTTACCTGAAGCGGATATTCAACAGCAGTCGCACGTAAAGGTTTGCAGTCCGTAGAGGTGTAAATCAGGATGAAGGACAGTGTGGCAGTGACAGCTGCAAGTAGTGTGGCTTCAATAACTTGTAAGAAACGACGATGCAAATACCTAGAACGAAATCAGAGACATAAAAATATCTTTCTAGTCAATGAGAAACGTAGAAGATAAAGGCAAACATGGCACCATTGCCTACTGTACATGCGAGTCCAGTTCACCATTGCATTCATTTCAATTCAAAACTAAATCAGCAGGCTCCCTAAAATAATGTTAAGTAAGAATTGACAGGGTAAATCAGTCACCCTTTGGGTAACATTGGTTCTGGGGGACAGTACATGGTTTCCCAGAATGGACAACTTTGAAACCCGTTCGATGTGGGTCAGAATATGGAGCATTTTCTGAGCCTCATGTGTGGTCAGAGATGGTGCCTTCCCTTCCGATGTGGATGCAGTTGGGTCCCAGCATTGGTAGGTGGCACTCATGCTGTGTCTAGGCATCATCATCATCAGTTCCTGAACCCCGCATGGTCAAATAAATGGCAAGGAAAAACTAATTAACTAATGGAATTACAATGGAAATTTGGTAACAATTCTGGGAGCCCGCTAATATCCACCAAAACCAACATTCATTTTTCGAATGTTTCCGAAGATTCCCATCATTAAACCGCTCCAGAAGCAGTGAAACCAGCATTGATAAAAACTGCCAACAGGAGTTAAACAGAAATGCACCTAATGAAGCCCAGCCAATAGCCTGGCAGTTTTACATGGACACTGCCCAAAAACACTGCAGTGGCTGCCGCACCCCAACTGGAGTGTGCTATAATGATTTCCAAACCAACCTCATAGCATTCATTTATGTGGAGGCTGTCTGTAGGAGGAGTACGTTTTTCGCTCATCTTTCTATTTATTTATTTATTGATTTATTTATTGACTTACCAACACACCACAAAACCAGTGGGCATCCAAGCGCACAGGCAGCCTAACTAACTAACAATCACATAGAAAGGGAGTGTCCAGGAGAGAAGCCCATACGGAATACAGAGCCAGGAAGGCAATCAAGTTAAACAGAAAGGTCTCTTGCGCTTGCCCATGAACCCGACAAAGAGCTGCTAGTCATACTGGTACTCCAAACAACTTGTCAAGTAGAAAAGTAGCACCTGCTTATGAAGACGTCTCTCGTCTATCCCCGGATGGGGAGGAGGGTAAAAAGCCAGAAAAGAGCTGGATTATAACTGATGAAAAGGGGTTGCTGCCTTTGGAAAGAAGGACAGACTAATTTGTGTTGCAATTTTGGATTGAAATGAACAGGTGTAAGGCTTGTCAACAGAAGTAATGGCCAATAAGAAAATAGTCTTCCAATGTAGTGACTTGTACAGAGGGTCTGGAAAACCGAGAACACTAAAGACAAATCCTACAGCTCAAAGAGAACAGGCCGGGTGGAAACAGATTTACAAGGGCTCGCTCCCCTCATGCTGTATACTGGCCAGTCGTCTTCTACTTTTGCTCACCTCAATCACTTACTCATTTTGCTGAACCAGTTACTCAGCATGTTACCAAGTCAGTTACTGACTAAGCAGTCAATCTGCCACTAGCCTGCGCACTATAGCCACCCACTCGCTTCACTCACATCAGCCATCTATCCAGTCACCTGCCACACAAACTCTCACCTCAGTCGCTTAAGCGTTTCCAGTCTACCTCTGCCTCACAAAACGTGAACAATCAAACTGACTACACATATTTACCTCCTATCCATCCAAAATTGAGCATCAAAGTACAGCTTACCACCAGTGCAGATGACTGTGGGCAAGCATAAATCCATGCTGGGAGCAACAAGGATAGAAAAATAAAGGAGACATATGCTGTGTGACAACTAGGGCAGGAAAAGGATGCCTTTAGAGGCATTACTGGGGAACTGGGACAGGTAGGAAACCACAGGAGAAACAAATGAGAAAGGGGAGGATAAGGACAAACCGATAAAAATGTATTGTACACTTACACGTTTCAAAGTGCAGAACATTATTAATGATGCACATTTATCATCAGCAGAAGAAAATGAAATAAATACAAAGGTGATTGGTTGGTGCTACCAAAAATAAGTAATATATACAGTGAAATGGTAAATCAATAGATGTAGACTTTTCACAGGGAGAATTCATCACCACCCACTAGTTCCAAGTGAAGATGGCAGGGCCCTCAAGACAGGATTGACAAGAGCCTCAGTGTATAGGGAAAAGGCACATGCCCAGACTAGAGAGGAGTCACTTACTTGATTTCCTGTCAGAAGAACTCCATGGACTGAGATGTAAATTGTGTTAATATGTGGCAGGAGTGTGGAAGAGAAGCCCAAACCATGGGAATAAGGTATATAATAGACTTCCCTCCAGTCCTGGCTTTCTTGGGAATAAAGATGTGAAATGGACTGGCTTTCTGTAGACTTCTAGAGTGTTCCTCACTCAATTCAGTTGCCAGGAACTTCCGCCTACCTCAGATATGCAAAACCGCCGAGCATGCAAGTTTACAGTTAATATATGTTTGCACAAGAATCTGTCCGATGTAGGGAAAGACGGTTCGGTTTAGGTAGATGGCATGTGATGCGGACTGCCAGTTCTTGCAGTGCATGAAGCTTTGCTTCAATGGGGTTTGGGAAACCCCGCAAATACTGTGAGGCAGTACAGGAGACGAGAAAAAAGGCTACATCATGCAGAAGAGTAATGATCGTCTGTGAGGATAATAGGCGTGCCATCTTCCAATCCCCCAGGTTGTTCTCATTATTCTATCCCTCGTGGGCAGAGCTCCTCAGAAGTTCTCACCACTTTTTCACTCCTTTGGCTGCCTATGGTGTCTCAATACTACCCTCCACCACTGCCAGGCCTACATCTTCTAATTTTTACCACTTTTACTGGTATTTTGCTAATTTTCTTGTAGTACTATAAATACCAAAAGTTATTGACCACAATTTGATAGTTCTAAGTTTATCAGCTTTGTGAGGATGAAAGAACAAGTTTCTCAGTCAGGATTAAACCTTCAGATTTGTATGACTTATGCAGGTATCTAGAGTAGGTGCTTCAATCCCATGAGCTGCCTTAATGTCACCGATGTTCATTTGTGGATTCAGTGTACAACTTGGTCACAAATTTAAGATCGATACATTTTGGGATAGAGAGGTAGATTGGTTTGTGGATTGGAGGGGCGTCTAGGCCTCTAGGAGAATCTCCAAATAGGTAGCGCTGAAAACATATAACTATAATGGAATACCTTGTAGTCACCATTCGCATATTTACAGCCAATCGGTCAACAACGCAGGCAAGCACCCCTCGAGGTAAGGTTTGGGAAAATCAGAAGTCAACAGTATAACTACTGCATGCACTAAATGTGAGGTTAGTTGTGTCAATCAGAACAAAGTTTTCTCCTTCTGAAAGGGCGATATATGGAGCGGCTTTCCAAGGCGTGTTTGATCAAGGCCAGAAGACTCTGAATTGAAACGACATTATTTTAATTGACAAGCTCAAACTGGAGGGAAATAATTCTTGCTGGTTGCAAGAGTGAAAATACCACTGTTCACAAATGTTAGAATAGACAAAACACTGTGAAAATACCACTGTTCACAAATGTTAGAATAGACAAAACACTGGGGGCATCAGGCAGTGTACATATAGTGTCAGCATACGGCTCCAGGGTCAAAACTAATCATGAATAAATCGTAGACGTGGACCGTCTCCATTCTTCCAGGTTGCCGATTAGTTTAAGATAACGGGTTGGATTTTGACGAGCTATCGTAATGGACTTCTTTTACTGCATGGACTCTTTGAAAACATGCAACTGACAGCAGTCCCAACGACAAGCGAGTTTGAAAAACGACACGCATTTTGTGAGGCGTTGAGTGTGGCGTGGAGCCCTCAGGGCTCGAGTGGCGAGGGAACATGGGTGGGCAGTGCCCCCCATCTCCCATATATTTAAGTGTGGGGAGACCTTGTCCCCGGCCCCGAGCCTAGACGCACAAACACAGGGCATTTGCATTCTTTTATGCAGCTGACAAGCTCCGACATAAATCCTTGAACATAAAAGTACCAATAAGTACCAAAATAAGTGTCAAAGCGCCCCAAAAACATTACAAACATTGAAAAACTAACACTTTAAAGTGAAGACGTAGGCCCTCATTCACTACCAAGTATAGTGGCTTATTGAGGGAATTGCCAGGGTGCCCCCCCCCGCCCACACACTTTTATACAATTTCACACAAGGCTACAGTATGCAGAGCATTCCGTGCCCTGCATATCTGAGCCGCTGGGCTCTAGGAATTAAATTCCTGGCGAGACAAAGGTTCAAGCCCACTAGGGCTTCCGTAGGTCTAACATGGAAACAACCTCGCTCAAACTGTGCCGAGATTGGGCCCCATTAGTTATAGTGGCTGAGACATTTTTCTAAAGATAATGTAAAGGCACACTGAATGCACATATGTAACTTACCTCATATCGCTGTAGATATTGCTTATAGTGTTACTCTTGATTTTGAAAGGAAAAGCATTCTTTTGTGTCCACAACCCTACCCCTCAATAGGACACGGTTGATATCCTCTTAAGGTTAGCTGCACCATGATATGGTGTATTGGCGTTTGTGGGGTGCTCTCAGCAGTGTGACGTCACAAAGCGCCATGAAATAACCCCTAATAAACAAGCTTTGACCAATACCATTAGTTTCTTGCATGCGAGAATATCACGAGAGGTGAAACAAGAGTGGGTGGATTGGAACGATGTAGTGAAACATGGATAGATAAGTGAGGTGAGGTTGGGGGAGTTGACATGACATAGGGAACAGTGAGGTGGTTAAGTGAGACATGGATGGGTGGGGTGATGCAAGACATGGATGTGACTTTAGATGGGTATGTGGGTCGGGGTGGTGGCATAAGACATGGATGATTCGGCAAAGTGAGACATGGGTACATGGGATAGTGGCGTGAGACATAGGGGTGGTGATGCTAGACATGGGTGAGATGGGTGTGGGGTGATGTGAGACATACGAGGTGGATTGAGAGGGTAAATGGTAGAGCCATGAGACTTGGGTGGGTGGAAGGTGGCGACATGAGACATGGGTGGTTGGAATGCTGGGCTGGGGTGGTGGATGGGTGGGTGTGATGAGACATTGGCAGATGGTGGGAGGCATTGTGTAGGGTGGGGTGAGTTATTTGGTGGATGGGGTGTAGAGGTGAGGTATTGAGTGTGTGAGGTGTAGAAGCTAGGTAATTTGTGGGTGGGTTTGGTGTGCAGGAAAGGTACTGGGTGAGTGGGGTGTACAGACTAGGTACTGGGTAGATGGGTGGGGTGTACTTGCCTAGCACTGGGTGCGTGGGGTTTACAACCGAGGTACTGGGTCAGGCATACCAGGGAGGCTCTTGGTGGGTGGAGTGTAAGGATGATAGTTGGTGTTTAGGTTTCACAACTAGCTGATATCGGCAGGATCTGAGGAGCTGCCCAGAATTGGGTTTGCTCTTTCTGGCCGGTCTCAGGCAGTCCATATTGTGGTCATGCAGGTCGGAGCAGAGAGGGGTGCGCTGCGGAGTGCCGTAGGGTTCTGCTCTCTCACCCCTCCTGTTTACGATCTAGAGTCGCCCTTTAGCTTCCATCTTGTAGGGGTCGGGTCTGTCGTGTCAAATGTACGCTGATGACACCCAGTTGGTGGTCGACCTGGCGGAGGCTTCAGTGGATCAGGAGTCTACTGTGGAGTGCCTGGCGAGAGTCAGGACCTAGATGGGCAAATTGGCTCCTCCTCAAGGAGTGGAAAAATAGAGGTCCTGGCATTGAGGCGGGCCTCCACGATTTTGTCATCTAGCCTCCCATGGCCCGATTCTTTCGGCCCCCTCCCCCGCCATTGTCAAGGTCTCACGCTCCCTGGGTGTCTGGTTCCATCAATCGGGGGAGCATCGGCACAAGTGAGTAAGGTATCCAGGGCCTCTCACCACAGAATGAACGGGCTGCCTTGCGTTTTCCCCTTCCTTTCAAGTCAACATCGTGCCATTCTTTGCCAGGCCCTGGTTCTATCCAAGATTGCTTGTTGCATCTCTTTTTTCATAGGCCTGGCACGGAAGGACAAGACTACTGCAGGGCGTGCAGAATCGTGCAGTGCGTCTTGTTCTGTGGACTCAGGAAATTCGGTCGATCAGGGGTCTAGTCATCATAAGAAGATCACGGTTTGGCACGGCTACCGGTTATTTATGCTTCCGGTTTTCTGGGGACAATCCATGTCATTCCCCCAGACCCCACAAGCAAGGAAGGGTTAAAGTCCCTCGTTCAGGAAATACACAGGGCTGGGCAGAGCTCTTTCCAGAAAGGGTCCTTCATGGTGGAATTCATTGCCACTGTCCATTCGTTTGGCCCCATCTGAAAAAAAATTCAAAAAGTTGCTTAGGCTACATTTCCGGGCCTTAGATACCAGAGTTGATGCATGATCATGGGCTTCATTTTTTGTACGTGACAGTTGTTGATGATCGGGGGTCTATTTATGTGTTGGGTAGTGGTGGTGGTGTTAAGGGAGGGAGGGTTTAGTGTGGGAGGGGGTGGGTTTGGCACCACAAAGTACCTCGGTACAGATGTTTTTAAGCGCTCAAATGTTGTTATGTGTACAGGCATAGTACCAGGTGGCTGGATGGGTGAGGTGTACTGGCGAGGTGCTGGGTGTGAGCGGGGTGTGCAGGTAAGTCACTGGGTGAATGGGGTGTACAGTCTAGGTTTTGTCTGTACACCCCATTCACCATCTAGGTATTGGGTGAGAGGACGAGGTGTGCAGGTAAGGTACACTGAGGGGCCGCAGAGGAAGAAGGGGAGGTGAGACAGGCAGCACAGCAGAGGATGCTATTGTGTGGAGATGGAGGGACAGCAAAGGGTAGAGGATGTCTTCGGCAGGATGTACGGGGTAGCACAGGACAAGAGGATGCCACCTTTGGGAGGGCCAGCACAGGATACAGTGTGACATTGTGGGGAGGAACGGGAAGCACAGGTCAAAGGGTGACATTGTGGGCAGGAGAGCAGGGCAGCGCAGGTCAGAAAATGCCATTGTGGGGAAGAGGTGGGCAGCACAGGAATGGTGGGGATATAATGAGTTGGATGAAGAGCAGCAAAGGGCAGAGGGTGATATTGTGGAGGGAGGGACAGCGTAGAGAGTGACATTGTGAGAGGAGGGAGGGATAGCAGAGGGTAATATTGTGGGGAGAAGGGAGAGGCTATATGGGTCAGAGGGTGACATCATGGGGAGGAGAAAGGGGTATGCATGGTAGAGGGTGATATTGTGGGGAAGGGAATGGAGGGGCAGCATAGGATAAGAGTATGGCATTGTAGGGGGGAGATACTGGATAGAGGATGGCGTGGGGAGGAGGAAGGAGAAGGACAGGACAGAGGCAGAATC
>JAWWEH010001170.1:0-11118 GCA_035583035.1 Eurycea cirrigera | reverse complement strand
GTGGGGAGGGTCTCTGTGGGGAGGGTCTCTGTGGGGAGGGTCTCTGTGGAGCAGTTCTCAGTCCTCCTGTCTCAGGAAACCTATACTATTGCTTTCTGGAATGCTGGTAATTCCGAACTCCCTCCATACTCCGGTCCACAAAACTCTCTGGTCCAAGCACCCCTTTCCACAATGTGCACTTTGTGCGCTCGCTCGGGCACGCGCTTCCGCACTTATTAGGTGTTTAAAATCATCTGGAAAGGCCACAGGAGTTCAAATCAATACTGTATCCACTACCAGCTGAACAGGGCTGGTTCAACCATTAGGCAGAGTAGGTGACTGCCTAGGGCAGTGCCTCCCAGGGAGGGGAACCTTTCTGGGGGCCGCCCAAGACTTGTAAGTTTATATAGAAGCCTTTCATATGCCCCCTCCCCAGGTGTCAGCACTCCCATCAACTCTGCCAACATAAAGCCCCCCGGACCCCCTTCCCCAGGTGTCAGCATTCCTGTCAACTGTGCCAACAAAAAGCCCCCCTCCCAGCCCCGCTCCTCAGGCGTTAGCGCGGCCTTGAGGTAGATAGGAGTCGAGACAGTTACCAAGATAAAGGCGGCTGCTGCTGGCACCAGTGCAGGGCTAAGCGGGCTTAAGGGGGTTCAGCACATTTTGCAGGGTAATAGTCAACTAAGATATTTATTAAAATGATAATGTTTCAATATCTCTTAATAGTGAATCCTGGCAAAGTTTGGAATGCAGTTTATCTAGCGCTACTCGAAATGCCAACAGCTCCTCATTCAAATTAAGGTTTTCCAAGCACTTTCTGATGCCCGGTGGGAGCTGGCTGCAAAAGTCACAGGAGACAAATACACTCACCGGGCCCTGAAAATATTTGATGAGTGAAGCAGCTTACGGCACGGTGTGTGCCAGCGCCAGGCGCCCGCTTTGTTATTTCGCCGCTTGATAGATAGATAGAGACCGGCACCCTAACCCTATGGATGTTTAGGCCAACTGAATCTGTGGTATATAGAGGTCAAAGCAAGGAGAACGGGGCCGGGTACCCCCTCCTTTTTGTGTAGCGCCACTGCTTAACTCACTATCTCCTATTCATGCTGCCTTTTCGCACCCCCTCTTCTCAGTTGACAGCACCCTTACAATTTCTTCGATAATAATTCATAATTCATGTAATTTATTACACTGCACAGCCATAGGTGGCGTTACCGAATGCACGGTAAGGGCGGCCCTGCAGGAGGGGGTGAAGCCTCCAGCAGCGTGGGGGTTTGTCATGGGTGGCATGAGGAGCAAGGCATTGTGGGGGGTTGGGGTGGCGAAGGGATTGGAGTGACACTGGCGGGGAGGCTGTTGATTGGGGAATGGAAGGGGAGGAAGTGACGTTGCCAAGGCTACTTATCGGCATGAAATAAAAGCACTGTGGGATATCCAACAATGCCGTCTCGGTCCCTTTCCAGGGTCTGACCCCCGACTGAAAGTCGTGGAAGATTCCGAGGATTCCCAATGATGCTGCACCTACCGGGTCACAAAATACTCCGAGTCGAGCGAAAAAAGGCAGCTGAGTTACTGGGCGAATATTTTTCAGCAGGGTCCGGTCCAGATTCACCATTTTTAGGAGCTGGGTGATCATACCGTGCTTCCAATCCAGAGGAACCACCCCCATGCACAGTCTAGCATTAACCACCTCCACCAAAGAGTCGCGAATCACTCGGGTAAGTTTCTTGAGCACTGGAGTGGATCCGGTGGAGATGAGGAGGGGACAATGTCTCCCATGGCCACCTTCATCTCAGCAACTGAAATGGGCTGAAAATTAACCATCTCTTCCCCATGTCTGCATCTAGCTGTGACCCAAGACTAGCCTGCAAGATGCCTCCTCCTCCCCCTTCGGTAATCTCCTTCCTAAGAGCCACAATTTTCTGGTCGAAAAATTCTGCCAACCTATTGCATAATTCCAGAGATGGCAGGATGGTGGATGATGTGGTCGCTGGGGCGGAAAATCGTCTGTTACCTTAAATAGCGCCCGGCTATTATTAATGCCGGCCCCTGCAATCTGTAACAGAATGTACTCTTTTTTTTTCTGCTGCGATCTTTTTTCTATAGCGTTGTTGATGTATTCTGCAGTGGCTTTAGTCATAATTTGACTGAAAGACAAAAATTAGCGCTAATTTGAAAACTTTAGTAGGCGCGGATCAGCCAGAATTTTGGTTTTGGTAAGTCCGCGCTAACAATTATTAATGAGGCCAAATATATTCAGTGGAGTTTTATAGTGTCATGCTAAACACATGAATGAATAGTCTCATTTGAGGTAAGTTATGAACATGTAGATTATATGATTTATGTGTCCACCCGCGCGGTACAGTTTAAAAGGTTCAAGGCCTCCGGGCACCAGCCCCTCCGGGGGGAGTTGGGGCATTAGAAGGCATCCCTTTCTGAGCCCTCTTAGAAGCACGCCGAGACCCCCAGTGCTCATGTTGTGTATTACATGCACAGGGCAGCATTCAGAGTGCATGCTGCACTGCACCAGAACAGGGCGCGCCAGGGCAACATGGCCGCATGTGTCCTCGCCCCCTGGGCATGACTGCATGTGCCCCTGCCCCCTGAACATGACTGCATGTGTCCCCGCCCCCTGGGCATGACTGCATGTGTCCCTGCCCCCTGGGCATGACTGCATGTGTCCCTGCCCCCTGGGCATGACTGCATGTGTCCCCGCCCCCTGGGCATGACTGCATGTGTCCCCGCCCCCTGGGCAAGCCGGCCTGCTGAAGAGCCAACTCCAGCAGCGCCACCAGCACAGCCCGCTCACCTGCATCGCCCCCCATAAGCGTGGGACACAGCTGACCCCATCCTCTGTGGGACTGTTTCCTGCTTGTCTTTGTGCTCTGGGTGTCCTGTGATTTTCTGTCATTCTCTGTCACACTCCTCCAGCCCACTCGAGCCTTAATCCCTGGGTTCTCCGGACTCCTACTCCCCATTCCCAGGTTTCTCTCCAGCCCTTTTCTTTCCTAGTTTTGTTCCTCCCTACAGATGTTTCCACCTGTTGCTCAGATCTAAGCCCCTTCCTCTGGTCCCTCACCTCCACGCAGGCTCTGTGTTCCTTGTACCCAGGTGCTTAACCTACCCCGGGCACCTCTAGTGTCACTCCGGGCCCAGCGCTTCTGCCTCTAACCGACAGATACGGGCCCCTCTCCATTGCCTTCTTTACTTTCGGCTGATTTGCTGTGCTGCTGCTGAAAACCTGCAATAAATACTCACGGGCAAGATGGTCTCTGGCTTCTTTTTGCGTCCGCTCGCGCCCCCAGGGTGCAACACGCTGAAACCTGCTGCGCTCAGCTGGCGCAGGGTGTGTCCTTGACATGCTCTATGTCGCTCCACCTGGATATGGAGGGTGGGCGCCTGCCACATGCACTTATTATTTATTTATTTATTCTCCGAGGCATCATCAGGCAGTGAGGGGAAGGAGAGGTTCTGAGTCAAACGCAGCATACGGATCATCCGACCCAAATATTGAAGTAGGCAAGTTTCCTGAGCACCCCGACTGCAGGACATGCCGAACTCCCAGGTCTTCACAGTCAGACTGAAACTGGTGAGTGACGTAGTCTTCTATCACCATAGCCAGGAAGGGCAGCTGAGACACTGGGCGGAAGTTCCCCAGGTCCAGAGGATCAGCCATCACCTTCGTTAAAGAGGAGCGATGCGGGCATTTTGCCTCTCAGGTTGTACCTCTCTCAACGTCAGGTTTGCATTGACTACCAATGCAATGTCCTCAGATACAACCGAGGTAAGTTTTTTCAGCACTCTTGTGGGTAGGGGGCCTAGATCAGAGGCCTAGGGTGGGAGAAAAACTGATAGCCTTTCCGGGGAAGATTATTGTGGGAGTAATTCGCCTCTGGGCTTGCCCAGGTCTCGATCAGAGCAAATACTAATGGAGCGGCCTCCTCGATAAGATCTAAAGTAGCGCTACATGTGCAATCAAAGATCTGCAATTAACCTCCCATAGTCCATCCTGTTCCCATACACACTCAAGGTGCAAAACTCACCAGTCACCAGAAAGCATGAACTGTAAAATGAAAACAAATTCATACACATTAATATAGAAAAGGAGCCTGGTTACAGGTGAGTGAGGTGGTGAAGGGCAACCAAACATTGCCCTCCATCACCCACAACCACCCGATCCACCATCAAAGGTGCAGCCACTGCTGCAGCAGTGGCACAGGCAGCCACTGCAGCAGCCCTGGCTGCAGCAGGGGCACAGGCTGCCACTGCTTCAGCCCTGGCTGCAGCAGGGGCACAGGCTGCCACTGCTGCAGCTCTGGCTGCACTTTAGTTGGTGTATCGGGCCTGGCGAGTGGATCAGGCCTGGCAGGCCCGCAGGTTTATTGCGTGCCACCCTTCATGGCACACACGTTTTACAGGCCCTACAATATTTTACAGGGCTCGCATTATTTTGCAGGGCCTGCATTATTTTGCAGGGCCTGCATTATTTTGCACGGCCCTACAATATTTTACAGGGCTCGCATTATTTTACAGGACCTGCATTATTTTGCAGGGCCTGCATTATTTTGCAGGGCCTGCATTATTTTACAGGGCCTGCATTTTTTACAGGGCCTGCATTATTTTGCAGGGCCCGCAATATTTTACAGGGCCCGCATTATTTTACAGAGCCCGCATTAATTTACAGGGCCTGCATTATTTTGCAGGGCCTGCATTATTTTGCAGGGCCTGCATTATTTTACAGGGCCTGCATTATTTTACAGGGTCTGCATTATTTTGCAGGGCCCGCAATATTTTACAGGGCCCGCATTATTTTGCAGGGCCTGCATTATTTTGCAGGGCCCGCATTATTTTGCAGGGCCCGCATTATTTTACAGGGCCTGCATTATTTTGCAGGGCCTGCATTATTTTACAGGGCCTGCATTAGTTTACAGGGCCCGCATTATTTTACAGGGCCTGCATTATTTTACAGGGCCCGCATTATTTTACAGGGCCCGCATTATTTTACAGGGCCGCATTATTTTACAGGGCCCGCTGGTGCAAATGGGTTTCTCAACCTATAATTATGCGGGCTGATGCCACAAAAATCATGCAGAGCCAGTCAGTGGAGAAATGTGCGCTAAATGCATTTCTCCCCGCGAGGCACATAATACGCCTGACAGTATTTTCTCACAACCCTTTTCCAGCTGATGTAGCACAAAAGAGGCTTCTGCCCCCACTTGATTTTTTGCTCCTCTCCGGTCCTGGCTATCGATCCCAGACATAGCATATATCATTTTACTGATGCCAATTTCACCCGCATTTAAATGCGCTCAAGTATCTTAAAGCTGATGTCCCTGCCGCCTCCACTTAGTCACAATTATTGGCGGGAAAGTTTACCAATGTCGTTTACACTGTCAAAGGGGTTTCTGAGAAACATAAAATGATTTTCAAGAAAAAATTGTATTTGAACTCTTCAAATGCGCCTTAAAGATTTGCGCCACATTCCCAGCTGCGCGCGCCGCTCGGTGATATGAAGATTACAGACCGGTGTGTGCGCCGTGCTCTTTGCCCCTCCCCCCGGCCATGCCCCTTTTAATTGGCAGGGTCCGCTGGAAACGTTGGAAAATCACTGCTGTAGGTTGTCTGCCGCGCATGCGCGCTGCGCAACCAGTTGCCTGGCGCCAGACGGGACACAGTCCATCTTTTCTTTATATTTCTATATGTCAGCCGGCTCGCCCATCGCTCCGGGATATTTGACATTTACTGAGACAGAGAGACTGCAGTACCATGTGCTGGAGTCACCTGCGTGCCAGCTTGCGTGCGTGAGTGCGTGCCAATGTCTCATTGAGTTTTGCCAACTGCGACCCGGTGCCAGGAACATAAACAAAATGCGCATTGAATCAGCAGGCCCAGCATGGCACACCTGTAAATAGGTGATGGGGAGGGAGGGGGTGCATGGTTCATGGGTGGGAGGGCTGGCGGCACACAAACCCCAACACGCTGGTTTAGTCAGTGGGGTCAATTATGATTTTGGCGATTTCCACCATTTTTAGCAAAAGTGGAGGACGGTTGACGTTCGCCATATTCATTTTTTCCGGCATTTTTTTTTTGGGCTGAGAATACCGTCATATTATGACTTTTTCAAAAAGTGGCCGAGCCTTCTGCCATTTTTTTAAAATACCGCCATTTCTTTGACAGAGCTGCCATTTTTTTGACGGAGCGGTCATTTATTTGACATGTCCCTCCATTTTTCTGACGGTGACTATTGTGGGGCCCGTTGCTTTTATCTATCGGCGAATTTGTCGTAATCTGCCAAATATTGACGGATTACGGCAAAACGTTTTTTTGATGTTTTTGACATTTTCGGGCATGTGCGGTTGTTGACGCATGCGCAAAATCATTTTACACCATCAGTTTCATCAAGTTTTTGTACGTGGAGGATGTGTGAGGTTAGTGTAGGGTATAATAGTGTAGTTTAGTGGTAGTTTAGCTGTAGTTTAGGTTTAGTTTTTTTTGGTTTGTAAAGGGGTTTTGCTCTAGTTTCTCAGGGATTAGTTTAATTTTTGGACTAATTTTTTTTTAAATCTTTTTTTGGTTTTGGTGTTCTTAGTTAGTTTAGAGTAGTTTTAGAGTAGAGTAGTATTTTTAAATGTTATTTATTTTATCCCCTGCTGTGTTTTTTTGACAGTTTGAATTATATCAGACATGTCAACAGCAGGGGATGCACCAGTAGGAGGTGCTGGGGCGGTGCAGTGTTTGTCAAGCGTGCACCGCCCCCCCCCCAAAGAAAAGAACCGGCCCCTTCACACACGAAGAGCTCAGGGTGATGGCGGAGGGCTCCATGGAGCATCACGAGGTGCTCCGTGGTGCCCAGGCGAGGCACACGCCCTTGCGGGAGAAGTCAGCGATCTGGCGGCGGATTGCAGAAGCTGTGTCGGCAGTGGGGGTCCATCCCCGGGAGGTTCCCGACCTCAAGAAAAGGTAGAGTGACCTTAAGGTAAGTGATGTTTTTTATTTTTTGTTTTTTTTTTAGTGCGTGAAGGGTGCTGGAGGTGGAGGGTGGGAGCGAGGAGTATAAGAATAGAGGGATGGAGGAACAAGATATGTGAAGGGTGATGGAGGGAGAGCGAGGGTGGGAGGGATGGTGGTATGGAGGTATGTGAAGGGAGATGGAGTGAGGGAGGACTGGGGGAGAGAGGGAGAAGCGTGGTATGGAGGTATGTGAAGGGAGATGGAGGTAGAAGGAGTTTATTATTTTTGTTTTTTGTTGTTTATTTTTGTTTTGTTTTTAAACATTTTTACCGTTTATATCACGGTCAGAAAAGCAGTAAGTGACCACTGCAGGAAAGTCCTGCCGGACGAGGACCACCACTGAGCATGCTGTTCACCGCATGGGAGGAGTCCTGCTACTCCACCCTGGACCTGACGGCACTGGAAGGCATCGGGAATGCCGAAGTTGGAGTTCGGCTTCCTGAACAGGCTGGTAATTGGTATTTTTTTCCCTTTCCTTATCCTAATCTCTTCTTTTCTTCCTTCCTTCCTCCCTCCCTCCCTTCTTTTTCTTTTTTCTCTCCCCTCTTCCTCTTTTACTTTTCTCTTTATACTTTTTTCTTATTTTTCTTTTTCCTTCTTTCTACCTTTCCCTACCCTCTTCCTTCCCTCATTTTCCTTTCTCTCCCCCTCTCCTTTTGTTTTCTTTTCTTTTTATCCTTTTTTCTCCTTTTCTTCTATTTCCTTCCTTCCTCTCCATCCTTTCTTATTCTTTTTGACCTTCCTTCTTCCTTATTTAAATTTCTTTCTATACTTCTTCATTCCTCTTTTTTCTTTTTCTCCTCTTCTTTTCTCCATTTTTCTATCTATCTCATTTTTGTCTTCTTTCTCGCTCTGCCTACCTTCTACATTCACTTATTTTGTTTTCTCTCGTTCTTATTTGCTTTCTTTACTCTTAATTCTTTTTTCAGTTTTTTCCTTTATTTCCTTCCTTTAACTAGCCTCTTTCTTGCTCTCCTTCCTTTGTTTTTCTTTTCTCTCTTCTCTCTCCATTTTCCATCTATTTTTCTATTTTTTGTCCTTTTCTCACTCTCACTCACTTTCTCAGTTACTCGCTCACTCACTCACTCTCACTCTCACTCACTCTCACTCACCCTGACACTTATTCTCACTCACTCTCACTCACTCTCTCACTCACACTAACTCTCACTCACTATCACTCACTCTCTCACTCTCACTCACTCTTGCTCATGCTCACTCTCACTCACTCTCACTCTCAATCTCATTCTCATTCTCACTCTCACTCTCACTCACTCACTCTCTCACTCACTCTCACTCACTCTCACTCACTCTCTCTCACTCTCACTCACTCTCTCACTCCCAGTCACTCTCACTCATGCTCTCTCACTCACTCTGACTCACTCTCACTCACTATCACTCTCACTATCACTCACTCTCAATCTCAATCTCACTCTCTCACTTACTCTCTCACTCACTCTTACTCACTCCCACTCACTCTCACACACTCTCACTCACTCTCTCTGCCTATCCCCTTTTTTCTAGTAATTTTGTTTTTTATCATAGGACCGAAGGTGGGGGTTTTACACCAGGAGGAGGTAGAGGAGGAGGAGGAAGACCCAAAAGATAGGGTTACAGTTGTTGCTCCTCCTCCCAAAAAGTAGACCCCTGCTATGAATGTCAGACCTACCCTGCCAGCATTGCAGACCTCCCTCCCGCTGCTGCCAACACCTCCTCTGCAGACAACAGCTGCTCCCCAAGATGATTCGCAGGCTCCAGGTTCCTCGTCGGACTCTGATATTCTTTCCATCCAAGACCTGGAGCCTGCAGGTACGGATGTTGGGGGAAGTTTCTGCTGACCAACGCGGACAAGGAGGATGTTGGCTAGGAGAGCAGCTCCTCGGAGGAGGAGTCTCATGGGGACGTGGAGGAGGGTCAGACAACCTGCTGCACAGATTCTCCCACCCCATGCCCTTCCTCGCCTGCTGGTCCACAAACCATTACTGTTGCCCATGATTAGTGTGAGGGACTACAGGGCTGCCTGACTGCCTTGGAGCAGAAGCTCACCACCCTTCTACTGCTGCAGCATGAGGAATGTATGGTTGCAGGGGGGGAAGGGTTGATGGCTTCTCACCAACAGGGTGTAGGGCTACAGTGAGAATCTGTGGACCTGCAGAAAGAATCAGTGGCCCTGCAGCGAGACCTTCTGGAAGCCAGAACAAGGTCCAGTGGCTTCCAGAAGGCCTCGCTTAGTTCCCTTGAGCAAACACGGGCAACAGTGAAGGCACAGGGGATGGAGCGGAGTGCAGCACAGAAGTGCCTCCAGGCCCTCACGAGGGCCAACACAGGCGCCTTTGTGCCCTCCACCGATGCTTCTAATTTGCTGGGGGCCACCATTTCTAACAACATTGGCGGGCTTACCTTGGCCCTCAAGGTGCTGCTCCTTAACATCGACAGTATCTGGTGGGGAACCAACCACATCCAAAGAGACTTCACTAACCTCAGAGATAAGTCAGGTCCAGAGAGTGGACTCCATCCACCCACCAACTTTTCCCCAAGGAGATTGCCCCACTATCCTCCATTGCCGTTTGCTCATGAGGGGTGGGTTCATTGCTCCTCCTGCTGGGATTTTTTCTCCATTTTTTAAAAAGTTTACAAATAGTTTTTAGGTAGAGTATTTTGAGGGATGTTTAGAGGGGGGTTAGTTCAGGTTAGTTGTGGGCGGGTTGTTGGGTTGTTGGGTTAGGGAATTATTATTATTATTATTATTATTATTATTATTATTATTATTATTATTATTATTAATATTATTATTATTATTATTATTATTATTATTATTATTATTATTATTATTATTATTATTATTATTATTATTATTTATTTTATTTTATTTGTTCATATTCATTATTTACGATTGTTATATCCCCTCACCCTCCCTCAACCGGCACGCTTTCATTTTCACTCGTGCCTGTAGTTGCAACAATGTTTGCAACTTTCCCGTGATCAACCATTTCATCAGTACGTATAAGTGGCCTTTTAAAAAAAATCAATAGAAGGGTGTACAACCAAAAGGAAACAGTTTAATGTACTCAAAGAAATTGTATGATCAAACAACAATGCAAATGCAAGTCGGCCTGCCACTTCCAACAAAACCATAATGAAGAAAGAGTTAAAAAGGCAAATGATGAGCAAATACACGCAGAAGCACTTTGTTGAGTGATTGCAGAGGAAAAACTGTACAAATGCAATCGTTTTTATATGGACAGAATGCATTCAATTCTTGGTGCAATCCACGTGAACATGCATGAATATATATATGCACGTGAACCCTAGCACAACCAAAGCTGAAAACGGCAGAGTGTCCTCTAATTCGGTACTTCAAACAACGTCCAGAACACAACAGCATTTTCGAATGGAAGTGCACAAAGTACTTTCTCAGTTGTGTTGTCACAAGTGATGTCTACTTTCATGAAGAGATCCCCCAGATACAACCACAAACCAAAAACCAAAGCGGAAAAAAATGCAGCAAAGAGTTCCTTTATGCAAACTGCCAATAATCCACACAGTGCACGAACAGGAAAATGACACACTCAGATGCAAGGTGGCAGCTAGGAAACAAAGTGAGCAATGGTGTTATCCCTCACCTCCCTGCCTGCAAGACGATCCATATTAGCCGCAGCAGGATGAACTACCTGCCCAGGATTTCCTACGGCGTTATCCAGCTGCCCATCCCCCATGTCCTCAAGTAAGGGCACACGTTGTCTGATGGCAAAATTGTGTAGAATCGCACACACGACGACGAGTTGCCCCACCTTTTCCGGCGTGTACATGGGAATACCCCCAGACTTGTCTAAGCGTCGAAACTCACACTTTCCAAAGGCACGTTCGATACAGATGTGACTAGAATTGTACCTGTGCTCTGAAGATAACAGGGCATTTCTCAAAGGTGTAAGAAGCCACGGAAGCAGAGGGTAGCCAGCATTCCCTTAAAGGAAAAGAAAAAACAAAAACAAAAAAATGTAAGGAAACAAAACTCACAATAACAAAAATGTTTGAACAATCTGTTGTAATAGTTACTGATTGCATGCTTTTAGCGCTTGGAAGCCAGTCAGCGATAGCACTCTATCAAAGATTTGTAATAATATTAATAAT
>JAWWEH010000065.1:0-11129 GCA_035583035.1 Eurycea cirrigera | reverse complement strand
CCAGTGCAATACAGTGGCCAGGCTCAACATCCTACCACTACTTGTGGTCTAGCTGTGTTATCAACTATGCAGGAGAATGGTTTATTTTCTATAAATGGTAGGTCGCCTGGGGATTCCCCTGCAAAAAATACCTTTATGCGTGGGGCTTCCTCAAGTGTTTTGGATTATCTATTCCTCAGTTGGGGCTTTTGGCTATTGGGGCCCATGTTTGATATAACAGCCACTGATTTGAGTGATCATAGCTACTTAAAATGTAGTTGGTCCAAAATACTACTTACTTCAGACTGCTGCTGTGTGTTGGATACAGCATATGTAAATTCCAAATTTAAATTATTTTGGGACCACTCTGTGAATCAGGCACTACATTTTGATTTTGGGTACTGGGAAATGGAATTTGTGAGGCAAGACACTGATCCCATGGCTGTTTATTCGGGATTAATCAGGGCTATCTCCTCTCATTTTTCTAAAGGTCGTGTGATAACGGCAACACGTAGTCGGGTGGTACGACGCTGAGTGTCGCAAGTGGAAGAGAGATCTAAGGGCAAGTGTGCGACGTGAGAAACGTGCGGCTTCTCCTAATTGGGTGGGTATTGCTCAATTAAAGCGTACCTATAGATTTAATCTACGTTCCAAAAAACGATTATTTGCTTTGAAGAAATGGGAGGAGCTAGACACGGCTATTGGTGCGGGAGACGTTAGGGTCTTTTGGCAATTAGTCAATACTGGTATGCGAGGTCAGGAGCAAAACTATCTGGATACTGATATCCCCTCTGAGGAATGGGTAAAGTTCATCGAAGCACATTTTGCTATTCGCAAAGCCCAGTTTTGTGCACCTACCACCTTTTTACCAGTTGAGGGGAGGAGAATTGTTCTGGCTTCCGATATAATTATAGCCATTAAGAGTGTGGGTAGATCTAGAGCACCCGGCCCGGACGGGGTCCCGGCAGATTTCCTGGTGGCTAATGCACCTGCCTGGGCAAAGTTGTTGGTTCCACTCTTTAATAGAATCTTAGAGGAAGGAATTGTACCACTGGAGTGGCGAAGATCTTTAGTCTGTCCTATATTTAAACATGGACCCAGAAATATACCAAATTCATATCGACTAATTGCGCTCCAGGATGTGCTAGCAAAGATTTTTGGTAAACTCCTGTTGAAATTTATGGTAGACTGGATGGAGGGTGTTGGAGTGTTGGATCCTACTCAGGGAGGGTTCCGCAAAGGCTCCTCAACGATACACCAAGTTTTTTCTCTTGAGTACATCGTTAGGAAGTACGTAGCAGTGGACTCTCATTGTTATGTATGTTTTGTTGATTATAGCTCCGCCTTCGACTGGGTGCCTCGGGATTTACTCTGGTCGAGGGCGGCAGCGAAGGGCATGCCTTTGGATCTGTTACGAGTACTGTATGAGCTCCATTCGGGCACCACAGTTAGGGTCCGCTGTGGCCCATCTGGGGAACTATCAGACATTGCCAGCACACAGTCCGGTGTTAAGCAGGGCTGTGTGCTGGCCCCAGCGCTCTTCAATCTGCTGATGTCTGATTTGCCCCCGGCTTTAGGTGATATTGTGTGTTGTCCGCCCAGGATAAATGGGAGAAGGGTTGATCTGTTAGCATACGCTGACGACCTTGTCGTCCTAGATAGGTCCAGAGTGGGCCTTCAGCGTAAGCTGGATGCACTACAGCACTTTTCTGACGGTCATGGCCTTGTGATAAATCTCAAGAAAACTTGTACACTTCAGTTTGGGAAACAGAAAAACAAATCGAATTGGTGGCTAAATGGCCAGCAGGTACCTAATGTTGACCAATTTGTTTACTTGGGGATCACCCTTACCAAATCACTAACTTGGGGTCCACATATAACACTAGCGTCAGGTAAGGCCTTGGCCTCTGCTGGTGGATTACGGAAGTTTAATATTTTGTATGGGGGTCAATCTTTTCTTCCCTTGATTAGGGCTTATGAAACAAAGGTTGTAGCCCAGATGCTTTATGGTTGCGAGATTTGGGGGTGGAGTGGAGAACGGGCATTAACTTTGTTGGAAGGTCAGGTCTTGAAACGAAGTTGTTGCTTACCTCAAGGTTTCCCTGGGGCAATGTTGAGGCTTGACTTAAATGTCTTTCATCTGTATTATAGATCGATTTTTCGGTACCTTAAATTTTACCTTCTTCTAGCAAGTTCCTCCGGTAATTTAGTGTCGGATGATTGCTATACTGATATGATTCAATCTTTTAGAAGTGTGAAGATACACCCGATGGGTGATCGTTTACTGAAGGTAGTAGAGGAGCTGTCTCTATCTAACGGGTTTCCACCAGAACCCAGTGGTACACAGGTGTTTCTTTTTTCACTAAAGCATATGTTATTTGAGCTAGGACAACAGGCGGATATTAAAAAGATAAGCACTTTAAAATCTTTGAAGCCATATCTGTCCTATAAACAATGCCTAGGAAGAGAAAGTTATTTTGTGTCCTGTACCTCAATAAAAATGCTAACGAGATTCCTAAAAATCCGGGCAGGAATGGTTCCGACGTTAGAACATTGGGGTTCACGCCTCAATATAACAAACTACAGCTGTCTATGTGGGGATGGTAATATTGACAATGCGTATCATTTCTATTTTGTCTGTAACATCATGCATGATCCACGTAGTAAATGGTTGTCTAACTTAGGACTCAACAGATATGTTTCCCCTTGGAATGTATTTAACACAAGTGATGCAATATCAATTTGTGCAATTATTCATTTTGTGTTGGATGGATTAAAATTGAAAACCAGTGCATTTTTAGAAGCAAATATTAATGTTGATCAGTTAAAGTTATTTATGTCAACTTTTTAGTCTATGTATGTATATCTTTATGGTTGAAATATTGCCTTAATAAAGATTGAAATGAAAAATGACGTATAGATTAAACAGGGCAGGAGACAGGCATGCCCCCTGGGGGACACCGAATAAGATTTCTTCTTCCTGAGAGAGCACACTGTCCCAACTAATACGGGACATCCTGCTGGACAGAAAAGACTTAAACCACATGCAGGCTTCTGGGGAGCATTTTCCCTCCGCGGCCAGATGTTTCAACAGAATCTCATGATCTATTAGGTCAAAGGCCACGGAGAGATCAAGCAGGATGAGAAGCCCCACGTCTCTCTAATAATAATAATAATAATAATAATAATAATAATAATAATAATAATAATAATAATATTAATAATAATCGTTATTGCGGCCATTAGGCCATAAAGATATACACAAAACTCATCATATTTCACATAGAATAAGAATACAAAGCAATACAAAGTTTCGAACAATGAACACAAATATACATATACAAATTCAAAACAAAATACAAATCACTCTCTTGTTATTAAAATACATAATTACCAATCAATCCAATCCCTTTAAATTCTCTCTGTTTTATAATACAAGCCTCTAATACAAAATTTAAAATATCTAGCAACTGTTTGGGGCTATCCAGATTGCCTAGTAATGACACTACTTTAACCTCGTTACTCATATTTGTCATACCTTGCAATAACCTTCCAATCCAACGCATCCTAATTGCAGAGAGTAGTTGACAGGTAATAAAAAAGTGCATAACCGAATCCGGTTCTTTTGCATCACAACTACACACAGGTTGCATTTTAGGAACAGCCCATCGAGGGCCTAAATACTGTAATACTGGTAAAAATCCCAAACGGCATTTCAATACCCTAGTCCACATTCTTAAAGAGGAGCAGTTCTCGACATACATTTCTTGACCCATTTCATTTTTAAGCTCACAAAATAAACTCAGCGAAGAAAGATTTGAACTTCTATCTTTTTCAAAACTAAACTCCCTTAAAGTAACTATCAGCTGAGTTGAAGCCACATCCCCAAAGCCTGTTGTAGTATTTAAACAGTCATTTAAGTTAAATTGTTCGATAATATCCAAAAATCTCAAAGCTAATGATGAGGCAAAGAGAGTGATGAGGCCAGCCAGATCATTTAGGGTGATGAGGCCAGCCAGGTCATAAGAGTGGTGAGGCCAGCCAGGTCAGCGATGGTGGTGAGGCCAGCCAGGTCAGCGAGGTTGATGAGGCCAGCCAGATCAGTGAGGGTAAAGAGGCCAGCCAGGTCAGTGAGGGTGGTGAGGTAAGCGAGGTCAGTGAGGGTGGTGAAGTCAGCCAGGTCATTGAGGGTTGTTATGCCAGCAAGGTCAGTGAGGGTGGTAAGGTCAGCCAGCTCAGTGAGGGTGGTGAGGTCAGCCAGTTCAATGAGGATGGTGAGGTCAGTCAGGTCAGTGAGGGTGAGGAGGCGGGCAAGGTCAGTGAGGGTGGCTCCTGCTTGTTTCTTCATAGATTGTTTCACTGCTGCTTTCGATGTTGCTGAAGAAAAATGGAATAGTGGTATTTCTTTTATATTCACTTTGAATATGTATCTCTCATTTGGTTCACCCGGGAGATATTCTATAGGCTTCCTTCATTATTCATTTAGTGACTTCAGGATGTTTCATAGAATGCGCTGCAGTCTCAAAGACACATTGCACAATGTCCACAATAATCATGAATGTAGATATTTACTGTGATAGATATTCAGACAAAGAGTAGAACAATATTGTGTATTGTTGAAGAAGGGTGAGAGATTATAAGGCGGAGATGAAGATATCAAAAGTTTTATGAGTAAGAGTAAAATATTCTTTATTTAAACCTAACAAAAGGTTTTTAAAAGAGTACGCACAGTATTACAGAAATTATTACAAAAACAAAAGTACACGTACAATACAGATCATAAACCATAAGGTAGGTAAAATTTCATCTTATCAAAACCTGCCAGACAAAATTTCTCTTGTTTAACCTTCCAGGAGCAACTAATAAAATTGGTTATGGCCAAAATGCTTTTCAAGTCAGAGACATTAAATAACCTCTGCATAAAGTCATCAGAATCAAAGTAGTCTGCAAACATTGACAACCAGCGTGCTCTGTTGGCTTTTAACAAGGTACAGGCAGTAAAGAAATGAGCACAAGAGTCAATTGACAAATTGTCGCAGCAACATACTTGGCTAGCAGCAGGTAGGCTAAGAAAACGACCCCAATAGGTCATTATTGGCAAAATACCCAATCTAAAATTTAAAAATATCGAAACCAGCGATACTGAATTACAGATTAAAAAATATTTTTCCAAACCTAGGCACTTTTTAAACATCACATAAGTTTTGTAAGATTTCAATTTCTGCAAAACATGGATATCATATTCGACACTTAGGTTATAGCCCCTGGTCTTAACCCATGCAGTACAATAACCATTTGTATTTATAACACCAGAGTCAAAGGATGCTTTTACTGAAACATAGGCTTTTGCAATTGGAAGCTCATAACCCTTTATGATGCCACACTGCAGTTCATTGAAACAGATTGATGATATTAGCCCATCAACATTTCTCCCCAGGTTTTGAAAAAATTTGTAAAGTCTCAGTCTGGCCTTAAAATTTAGGGACACCAGCCCTAATTCAAGGCGCAACGCCGAGGCTGATGTAGAGGTTGGAACCTTCAGAAGGCTTCTAAGAGCAGTGCCTTCCAATCGCTCCAAGGCTGCCCAATGTTTCAGACCCCAACATTCAGCCCCGTATAACACAGTGGAACAAAGCAGGCTATCATACACTCTAAGAAATGGAGTGACGCTATCACCTCCATAATTTCGCTGAAAACGCAGCAATCCAAAGAGCTTCGCTGAGCCCTTCAAAAAAGCAGAGTCTACATGTTGAGTCCACTTAAGGTTATTAGTGAATAGTATCCCCAAGTAAATAAATTTTAAAACATTTACAATTTTGGACCCATCCAGAAACCAGTGATTAATTGATCTTTTTGAGCCGAATTGTAGACAGAATGTTTTGGTTTTATTGATAAGCAGCCCGTTCTTTTGAGAGTATAACTGCAAACAGTCGAGTTTTTTTTGTAATCCCAATTTTGACCTATCTAGAATCACTAGGTCATCTGCATACATCAGCAGATCGATTCTGGAGCCAGAGATCTTCGGCGGGGCAGCATTAATAAGAGCGAGACAGTCTGGAAGGTCGGACATGAATAAATTAAACAGCAGGGGTGCCAAAACACAACCTTGTTTGACACCCCTGCTGGTCTGAATCACATCCGACACCTGTCCATCATTGCTCAGTCTAATCTTTACCCAGGTATTACTATGTAAGGAGATCAATAGTTTTAACAAGGTATCAGGCAGCCCCTTTTGAAACAACTTAGACCAAAGAAGATCCCTGGGTATCACATCAAAAGCTGATGTATAATCAACAAAGCAACTAAACAATTTGCCCTCCTGGGCGACATATTTCTGTGCTATATAACTCAATGAAAAAACCATCTTGGCAGTACTAGAGCCAGCACGAAAACCTCCTTGGCAGAGACTTAACAGCCCGTTCTCCGAAGTCCAACTTTCTAAAAGAGACAGTAAATATTTACAGAAAATTTTGCAGAGGGCATCTTGTAACGCTATTAATCTATAGCTCCCGGGGGTTGACTTTGAACCTTTTTTATATAAAGGAAAGAACAACGAACCCCTCCATGAAGATGGAACAATTCCGCTCTTTAGAATTTTGTTAAAGAATGGAGTTAATAGTTCCGCCCATTCTAACACTTTCCCACCGAAAAGGAAGGGAGGAATCCCATCGGGACCAGCCGCACGGGATTTTGAAAATGAACGGATGCAGCGCACTGTATCGTTCCTTGTCATTTGGCCCACATCCACATTATTTGACAAAAAAAGACGATCAATCGGCTCACTTATATTGTTGTTAAAATGATCAAAAATGTAATTAGTCCAAGCTGCACAAGAAACACTGCCACCTGGCACTTGTCTAGTGGGAGTACCTAGGCCAGACTGAACTAGTCTCCAAAACTCAGAAATATTTTTTGTCAGAAGTGCGACTGACAAAGCCTCCCATTGTGAGAAGACAAAATACCTTTTTTTCATCTTAAGCCGCTGCTGGTAGAGCTTCTTAGCGTCCCTGATAGCGAGCTGACTACTGCTTGAAAACTGATTTGCACACCGAACCAACCTTCTCAGTTCACGTCTCCAACCGAGACACTCAGCATCAAACCAGCTCGAGGAGTCTAATCTTGATACCGATTTGTAGTTATAAGAAAAGCCCTTTTTTATCCAGTTACATAATAACGCATAGTGGTCATCAAGGGAAAAATTCGTAACAGTTGACATAAATTGCGGGGGACCAATTTGTTCAAAAGGTGAAATATCAGCAAGCCAATGAACCTTGGATCTATTGCGTATTTCAATGTACTTTGCAGTATCCAAACAAATGGGCTTTGTCGTCAAATTAGAAAGAGATAACCTCAAGCTGTTATGATCGCTCAGTGTCTCGCTAGCGACCTCAAAGTTAACTATAAGTGCCCAAAGTGGCAGACTCATAAAGCAGTAGTCTAAAATACTTTTGGTGACCCCTCTTTTGAAAGTAAAAAAGGCGGGCACGTCTTTCGACACCCGTCCATTTAGGGGCACGATATCCCGGATGTTTAATAGGTTCAGGAGTTTCTGGGCATCTTTTTTTACCTTCCTCTGAGTGTCGATAGGGTTGATGTTTAATTTGCAGAATAGTCCCAGAAGCTCGGTATTATTTACTTCACACTCTGGGTCCAACAGCCAGCAGTTAAAATCCCCACAAATGATGAAGTAATCAAAACTGAACAAATCAAAAAGCTCAGAGAGTGCTTTAACAAGGTCTGGTAGGTCATTTTTAGATTTTGGATTAAGATAAACACTTATTACAAACAGGCCCAAAGACTCCCCGGGCACTTCCGGTTTAAACAGTTGGGGGATTCTGAATCGAACAGCAAGATAAGAAATGCCGTTAGTCCACTGACCCAAAGCTTCCCAGTTCAACCCACATGGGACCAAGATGGAAATCCCACCCGAATGATGCCCCCTATGAGAAATCGAAGCAGGACAAAAGAAGTGAGAATAGTTCAACACTTCAAATTTGTCTTTGCACCAAGTCTCTTGTAGAAGTAAGACATAGTTCTCCTTTTCCAATTCTGCCCACAGGTTTGCTTTAAAAAGACCATTACGGCCAGAGCAATTCCAGCTAAGTAATTTTAAAATAGGGTCCACTGACATAGGAGAGTTTGGCAGAGTAGACACATTGTTACAACTTAAAACTCTTTGATCTAGACAACTTTCAGAACTCTTTATTACATTTTCATTTCCAACAAATTGGTTTAAATAACCCAAGGTTTCCACAACTGTTACTGCAGGAACCACATTATAAGTCACCGGTAATAGGGAGTTAACCGGTAAACAAGGTACTGCCATAGTTAATTGAGAGCTAGGTGGAGTCACAGGGACTCGAGCATGGACACAGGTTTCAACATTTGAACTGAAATAGTTGCCCCAGAGGCCTCCATCGTTACTAGTACATGTATTTACCTAAGTTCCCGGAGGGCCTTCTGTCATGGCTCACAGAGTTCGAAGGCTCGTTAGGTTGGCTCGCGGACCACGGAATAAACTCAATTGGTCCTTGTTTTTTAGGCATTGAGATTTGGGGCTCCGAAAGAGTCCGTGCAAGTAAAGTGCTCAGGGCATCTGATAGCTTATGATAATTATCAATAACAATTCCAAAATTACCAAAGACATGTCTGTTCTTCAAAATAGATTCCACAAACCCCACCTTTGAAAACATTAGTAGAGTTGCTTCCCCATACACACTAGTGGGTTCGTCAATCAGTTCAACCCTTAGCAAATCGTTTGAACAAATGTTGCTTAGACAATGGCTAGTCCTACAAAGATCAAGGAAGCTTTTCCTGTTTAGGTAATGACTTCTCCCTGATTTGTCAGTCAGAGGATGAGTAGGGATTAGTTTAATACATCTTGAGATGTCCCAGTCACACCCCTTGAACCACATTGTTTTACCCTCCTTATTTATATCTGTCTTATCCCAAGCGGGGCCGTTAGCAGAATGGAAATTCCCCCGCTCTACAGGCGGAAAAAGAGTGTTAACTCTGGGTTGATTATCGGCATAAGTTGAACGATGACCTGTCTTATTGTTTGGTTGCGGGTTTTTCATATCCCTTGGTGTGGGCCGACCCGGGTTTAATGATTTAAAGCTTTTGGCCTCGGCGCTCAGGGATTGCTTTTGAGCACTCCGCTGTTCTCCTTGGCCACAACAATGTGCATGTTTCATGCCAAAAGGTACGTTTTGATTTGAACGGTCAGGAGGGACAGCCCCCTGAGAAGATCCAGGACAAGCTTTGTGTTTTTTAGCTGATGGACATACTCCTTCGGCAGCCACCTCGGACTGGGCAATGGTAATTATTTCCGGCAGATTTAGTACAGCACCAGACTGGGCAATCTGCTTAGTACTGTCTGCAGAGCTAGTCCCAGTTTCAGAGATTTCATCTAATATGGGCAGTAGTGAGTCTTCGTCCAATTCACCGTGAGTTAACTGAGTACCAAAGTGTCTTTTGACGGGATAAGGCTTTGGAGGTTGAGTTACAGCCAACAATTTTTGGGTATTACGTAAAGCATGTAAATTAGTTTCTTTCCCCTGATTTTGTGCCAACTGAAGACCATCAAGTTTTTTTTCCAACCCCTCTAGTGTGGAAGTGAGGTTGGCAATGGCCAATTTATTCACAGATTCTTGCTTACCAAGGGTAACCTGGAGGTTTAAGAAAGAGTCGGTGAACTGTTCATGCAGTTTTTGCTGATTTGTCAGAACTGAGGACAAGGAAGATTTAAGAACCGCAATTTCCTGACGTGTCTCTGAAACTCCAGCTGAGGGGTTCAGTGGGATTAAACTAGTATTGGTTGCCAGAACCTTCCCAGGTTCGCCATCATCACTCAGATACCGATCTGGAACTGATAGCCATACATCGCTGGTACGAAGGGAATCAACAGCAGCCGCTGATGACCCCATACAGTTACAACACGAACCGGATGGAAAAAAGGAATTGTTTATTTGAATTGGGGAAAAAATCGATACATCACAGTGCGGAATATTTAAGGGACCTAAGGATTTTTGCAGGGATTCTGGCACGACCCCTGTGCTATTAAAATTCGGGATAATTTGCGTAGACGGGCACGATAAATTTAACTCTGTGAGTGAGGTTTGCATCCCAAAATTCGAGTTAGGGGGCGGTGGCGTTAAGTATGCATTAATAGTCCCTTTGGGGTTGCCAGGGACGGTAACAGGTTTCTTAGTTTTCCCCCTGACGTTCATGACTTCTTTTGATTTAGAACGAAGCATCCGTTCCTTCGGGGTACTGGATGCCATTCCTATACGGGCTATAAATTTACCCCTGACCCAAAAATAAGTAATCGTAGCACAGGTTTAAACAGATGACACAGAGTCTGACAGAGAATCACTTAACCTGATGGTGAGGAAGTAACCGTAGCACAGGGAATGTCTAAACAAATATCACAAAATCTGACAGAACACGGCCTGGGTGCTCTAAATGCCCATAGCGGAAAGAGGAACAGTAAAAATAGCTGGATTGAACAAAACCACAAAATGGTCCTCTGCACACACCAAAAGTCAAGGAAAGTGTAACAGAAAGTCGAATCACCGTACAGCAACCGTTGTGGATCACCAAACGAGCAGGCTCCTTCGTTTCCAAACAGTTTTCACTTTAAGGCCAAAGAAGGGTTGACAAAGTCCACGAATGGAAAAGGAATAGCCCATTCAGTGCAGCTCCCTTCAAGAGCATAAGTTCCGAATCCCGGAAGTAGATAGCAATAACCGGTCGAAGCTGACGATGATCCCGGAAGTAAAGATACAAGCAGTTCAACGTAGGGTCGACGTAGATATCCCAAACCGGAACCGGAAACAGGCAAATCCAGGAAGTGGTAGGGTTGTCAGGGACGCCGGGCTAGGGTTGCAGGCCAATAAATCCCCCTGGAAACAGCAACCCCCTGGGCGGGCCACCCTTCGGCGAGCCGAGCCGCCCAGGAAAAACGCCAGAGCAGTTTGGAGCTTGTAAATGTACCTGTAGGTGAGAGAAATGAAGCCCAATCAGAGGCAGTACACACTTTGCAGCACAATCACCCAGCAGGGGGAGGGGGGAGCCCAGGAAAAACGCCAGAGCAGTTTGGAGCTTGTAAATGTACCTGTAGGTGAGAGAAATGAAGCCCAATCAGAGGC
>JAWWEH010000064.1:0-22621 GCA_035583035.1 Eurycea cirrigera | reverse complement strand
AGGACTAAGGTGTGTTACAAGACTAAGACTTGGGAACTTCGCTATAGGTTATATTTAGCAAATTGAAATTTTTTTCATATACTGAAGATTCTTAAACTCTGTTCTGTCTTGTATTTTCTTCCAGCCTTTCAAAAATAAGAAATTCGGTATGGTTAAACTTGTACCATTCAACCTTTTCATATCTGCTATTACAGCAGGAAGTATGTACTCAGGTTACGTACCCCTCTCAGACAAATGTTGAAAATGATAAATTATGGATTGTACAAACATTGAAATCAATGTGATTTTCTAAATCAATTAGATAAAGAATACAAGTGTCAAAACAGGGCCATAAACAGAGTTAGAGTCACATAACCACACAAATGGTCTAGCACTAGGACTAACTATGAAGTATATTTCAGTGCTGCGATCGCTGAAACTTAACACTCAAAGTATTACTAATTGGAAATCTGACAAGATTTCAATTACACAGGGATCCAGGCTTACCTTGGTCATATGTTAATGGCACTTTTGTTTTTTAATTCTGGTGGACAGTGGAGCCACAAAATTGGTTTTAATATTTACATTTCGTTTTCATCCTTTTGTTGCAGCCAAACTTTAGCTCTTAAAGCCACTATAGTGGCAAAACGCGTTGAGCTATGCAATCATTTTAGAGAGAGAAGTCTCAAAATAAAAGGATGGTATTTTAACAATGGAAATGTTCCCTATTGATGGAACTCACTTATCAGATTGTCGTTACCATTTGTAACTCGTTACGGTACGCTCTGCCAGCTGCTTCCCATCTTTCAGCTTTTTACTCTGTTCTGTCTTCATGTCTGTCTTTTGTTTTGTATACTGTTATTTGTTTATTGTGTGCCCTGAGGCCTACGGGCGTGAGGCACGTGAACCCGTTTATATAAATAAATAAATAAATAAATAAATAACTAAATTACAGAAAGTCAACTCCAGTCGGAGTGAACGAGACGGTTTGGAAAACGTAAGGTAATAAAAAAGTTAATAAACATATATACACATACATACATACATGCAGTTTGTGCAGTATACTAGAGACTAGTGTGTGTACACAGGAGAGGAGAACCTAACTTTTGAATATCCTTAAGCAGGGGTGGGGAGAAAGCACTGAATCTGCAGGTGAGTGACTTCATGTCCTCTGTCAGGCCAAACTATTGGCTCCCAAGGCCAAGTTCCGAGAGGAGGGCAGCAGGCCTGCTTCAGCTCCCCCCACCGGTGTCTCTGTAAAAATGAAAATAGAAGTGGAACCTGGACATTGTTTAAAAAGGGCTTCATAATGGTTGGTCTATAGGCTATGTGGCTGAGCGAAGTGTAAATTTAGTGTTGCAAAAATCTTTGCTGCTCTAATGCGTCCTCAATTGCCTCTTCCATTTTCATGCATTTTGCAAGCTGCTATAATGAAAATAGACATGGAACAACCTCATCATGACTTTTTTTTTGCGTAAAAAGGGGCGAGCTATGGTGGTGGTGACCAGGTGTGGGCCAAAGTGTAGTATTGGGAAAATGTTTCTCTAATGTGTCATTGATCGCATTGTCCATTTCCATGTGTTTTGCATGCTAATTACAATGAAAAGAGTGGCAAAAGCGTAAAAAGGGATATGGTGGTGGCCTGGTGAAGATTTACCCTAATACGCCATCGATGACATCTTCCATTTCGTTGTGTATTTCCCAGATAGGTTTACACCTCAACTTTTTCCAAGACCTGATCTGCGACATACCAACTATACAGTTTCTTGGGTGTCTTTTTTGCCATCACCATTTTATTAGATTTTGAGGTATTAATTTACAGACCCAACTTCTGCATGCTGGTGTAATAGCAGTTTAACCCCTTAACTGCAACCATTATTCTTATTAATATTTATTACGCGCGAAGGGCCCGAGGGCATCAGGGCGCACATAAGACAAAACAGGAGAAAACGACAAAAAAGATAAAAAAGCAGATCGAGATAAAACAGCAGGCAGGAAAGGTGGCCAGTCAAGCAAGGAGGCTTGGGTCAGGAGGCCATGCTACGCTGGGAAAACGCTTTTTATGCCTTTCTTAAATGCTGAGGGATTGCGTAAGGCACGAAAAGCAAGGGGTAGAGAGTTCCAGAGAGAGGGAATAAGCGCATTGAATGTGCGGTCTCCACAGCTTTTTAATTTAAAGCGCGGGACGTGGAGAAGAAAAGTACCGCTTGAGCGCAATGTGCGGCGTGATTCAGCCCAGCGGATGCATTCTTTTAGGTAAGCAGGGGCTTTACCGTGAAGGCACTTGAAAGCAAACATAAGGAGACGGCAGGAGATGCGAGAGCGAATGGGTGGCCAACCCAACGCAATCCGAGCTGCGGTCACATGGTCCTTGCGCCCAAGTCCCTCCATGATATGAACAGCATGGTTCTGAAGTACCAGAAGACTCAAACAATAGTCGAGTTTAGACCCAAGAATGGCTTTGGTAAGGATGACACAGTTGTCCTTGGAAAGGAAGGGGAGGATTTGCGTGAGGAGTTTAAGATAATACGATGAGGACGATGAGATATAATTGACGTATGCCTTCATAGACAGGTCCGACTCAATGATAACTCCTAGCGTCTTTACCTTGGATAAAACAGCAATGATGTGACCGGCATTGCAGAAGGAGGAGTATTCATGTGAAAGATGACTGCTTCTGAAGGCTGAGCCGATGATAAGAAGCTCAGTCTTAGCGTCATTGAGGGCCAGGCCGTTAACCAACATCCAGTCCTGTATTACCCCGTATACCTGATTGATTTTGGTCAGGTCCTCCTGATAGTTACCCGTCAGAGGAAGGATCACCTGGGTGTCGTCCGCATAGTTGGTATAGACGCCACCCAGTTGATCCAGGACCTCAAAAAGTGGACGGTGAAGATGTTGTACAGAGTCGGGCTCAAGAGGACCCCTGAGGCTCCTCACAGGTGAGAGTCACAGGATCAGCGGTGTCAGTGGGGCTGTAGACTCGAGCTGCTCTACCCTCCAGGAAAGAGGAGACCCAGGCAGAGGCCCGAGGTGAGAGGGAGGCCGATGCCATGAGCCTGTCCGTGAGAATCTGATGATCCACCAGATCGAAAGCCGCGGACAGGTCAAGCAAGAGAAGAAGTACAAGGCCTCCCTTATCCATCGCCTTAAGAATGTTAGATGTTAAATCAATAAGGGCGGATTCGGTGCCATGGGCCTCTCTAAATCCTGATTGTTGAATGCAGAAGATGTTGTTGGCTTTGAGGAACTCTTGAAACTGAAGGTAGGCAACCCTGTCTATGATTTTAAGCAAAAAAGGGACGTTGGTTATAGGCCTGAAGTTCGTCAATACCAGAGGGTCCAAAGAGGGTTTCTTCAACAAAGGTGAAATCCAAGCCTCCTTTATCAATGCAGGTACACTAGACTGTTCAAATGTGAGTTGACAAACTTGGTAATCAGTTTTATTAACCCAGGGCAGCAATCCTTAACCAGGGTGGCTGGCATCAGGTCACCCTTGCAGGATGTCGGCTTTAGGGACCTGATGATGTCGGTCATCTCCCTCTCTGAGACTTCCCTAAAGTCAAAGCAGGGGGTATTAGAGGATGCGGAGTGTGTGATATTAGGGTGCAAGTTAAGGTTTTTACATTTCTGGCGTAATGAGTTACCTTTATTGTTCATGGCTGATTGAACCTGGGTGCACCAGTCCTTATCTGATCTTAAAACGGGCTGAGGTACCCCAGTGGTCTCCACTTCCTTCAAGATTTTAAAGAGCTCTTGAGATCTGTTCTTTAGCCTCAGAGATACGGAAGTCAAAATGTTCTTTTTTGGCCTGAATAATGGCAGACTTGTAGGTTTTAGATGCCGCGAGATAACTGAGTCTGTCAACAGGATCGCGTGACTTGATCCAAAGATTAGATGCAGATCTAAGTTGACATTTAAGTTTTTTGAGTGATGGTGTATACCAGGTATTGTTGATATGTGTTTTAGACTTACATAGAGTTTTCTTCTCAGGGGCCAGAGTTTCCGTGGGGTGAAAAAGTGTGTTCTGGTAGAGGGCGGCAAGATCATCAGGAGAAGAACCATTGTCTATGATATGGGAGGGTACCGAAACCAGCGGCAAGGTGTGTTCAACAGTGAGCCTTTTTTTGGAATGAGATAAGGTATATTGTTTGGGGAGAGGTTGAGATTTTAAGGGAGGAGTTGGAAGCAAAATATTGAATTGCCCAAAGGCATGGTCCGACCAAGGGCAGGGCGTCACTCAATATTATGTGAGGCCACCCAGTCAAGTATGTTGCCCTTGACATGCGTGGGCTCCATAACATGTTGAGTGAAGCCAAGCTCACAAAGGGAAGAATTGAGCAGAACGCCTGCTTCATCCTCATCATTGCCCCACCAATAATTAAGGTCCCCAAGGATAAGCAAACGAGCGGAAGGCTTAAGGATGGGAGCAATAATGCCTAAGAGATCTTCGAGGAAATTTGCAAGTGGCGGAGGTGGACGATAGATGAGGGCAACATTCAGGGTATTATTGTGGTCAAGTTTAAGCTTGAAATGCAGACATTCTGTGCCGGAGGGACCCGTGACAGCAATTTGGTGGATGGGTATTGAGGATCTAAAAATAGCAGCTACACCACCACCTACTGCGGAGGTTCTATCTGATCTTAATATCTTATATCCTTGTGGAATGGCAAGAGCAAGTGAGGGGCCAGCTGCCTCATGTAGCCAAGTCTCGGTAAGAAAGCAAATTTATTTATTCATTTATATAAATGGTTTCACGTGCCTCACGCCCATAGGCCTCAGGGCACACAATAAACAAAGAACAGTATACAAAAAAAGACAGACATGAAGACAGAACAGAGTAAAAAGCTGACAGATGGGAAGCAGCTGGCAGAGCGTACCCTAAGGAGGGCAAGTCTGCTAGGAGAGATTAAAAAACTCAGTTTTAACAGCCTTTTTAAAGGCGCCGAGTGACGGAAGAGCTCTAACTGTAGGATGTGGTCATAGACATTAATAGAGTATTTGACTAATGAGCGTGTATTAATAAGGGTACAGGCAAATGATAAACCAGCAACAGTAGTATGACAATTGAAAGATGTTGGGCCTATGGAGTTTGTTTCTGACACCTCTGAAGAGACAGGAGGCAGACACGTCAGGGTATTAGCATCAGGGTGCATAGGAATCAATGGAGTAGCAGCGGGCTGCGTAATAATTAAGGAGGAGGTGTCAGGATGCGTAACAATTAAGGAGGCAGCGTGGGATTGATCAGCGTTATCGGTGAGTAAGGTAGCCGACTCGTGAGGGGCTAACAAGGAGCCCCCATGTAGTGTATAATATGTTGTTGTGTACAGAGTATTGTCAGTCTCAAGAGTAGGTTTAGATACAGGATCAGGGGAGTGGTGGATAGGTAACAAATGCAGCGATTCATCCAAGTTGGTAGGGTGAACAGTAAGAGGTGTGCCCCGAGGGTCTGTAAGATCCGATAACACAGGGCGTACTGTCAAGGGGAGGACAGTAACATTATTAACAGCCGACTGAGTGTTAAGGCTAGGAGAGTGAAAGTCAGTATGAGAGAGAGAGTTAGGTAAAGCGACTAAACTATTAGCTGTATATGAAGGTAACGATAGCTGGGGCGTTACCTTCCCGTCTTCTGGGGGGGGGGGGGACAGGACACACATGGTGAAGAAGGAGTTGGAGATAGAAATTTCGCCAAGATGCCATTCATGTTGGCAAGGGAGCTGGCCTCTGTTGCGCGTTGAGTCAGGAGCGCAAGGTTGCGAGCATGTGTAGCAAAGTCGGATAGACCAGCCATACTAAAGAGAGATATCGGCTATATCAGTTAATAAAATACGTAAAACTTACTTTATCTTGCATCCCGTCATTGGGATGCATTATCCCAACGGCAAACCCCATGCAAAGTGGCCCTACATCTTTGTGTTTTATGACGAGCCACACTCGTCATTAGCACTAAAGGGGTTAATAAAGTCTGGAGCAAACAAGGTGTTCTTGCGCGAAGGACCCCATCATCTGCAAACAAGATGAAGGGGGTCCCTCTCGCTGTCCAGCATGGGATCGTCCACCTTACAAGGTCTTGAACTATGCGTTAATATATATGTTAAAAAACAAGGAGGCAAGGGGACACCCCGGTCTTACCCCGCGTGTGATCTCACATCTGTCAGTGCAAGTCCTTCCAAGAAACAGAATAATTTCTACCCCCAGGTCAGTATATAGCATTCGTATTGCATCAGAAAGATTTTTGGGGACCCCCTTCTTAGCCAATATGGACCACAAGATCTCACGGACTACCGAATCAAAGGCGGTCCGTAGGACCATAAAGGCGAGATAGATTTTGCCCCCTTAATTAGATATTTTTCAGTTGCCATGTTGAGAATAAAAAAATTGCATCTACAGTCCCCAAATCCTTGTAGAAGCTGTATTGTAGCGGGAATAGGAAATGATTATCCGTCATCCAATCCTCCAGAGAAGAGGCCAAAATGTCCGCTAAAAGTTTGCATACTAGTTATATTAAAGCAATGGGCCGATTAACTATCTCCTTTCATATATACCGTCACAATAGCCAAAATCGCCAAAATCCGCTGTTGCAAAATTATACAAATTTGCAGGGTCAGGGATCCAAAAATTTTGATGCAATAAGAACATATCTGGAGGTAGTTTGTCCACCCCGGCAGCTTTCCCCCTCTTCAATGAGCTTAGCCCACTCTGAACCTGCTGGTGTGAAATTGTTAAAGCAGGTTGCTGTACTATATTTTAGACCTTTGCATGAATAGTGTCAGGAATATCTACAGAATGCAAGTTTGAGAAGTGATAAACCACTCAGAGGGCGGGATTGAAGGGTCACTGCCTCTGATTTTTGAATTTTTCAATTCTCAGAAGGATCTGCTATTTTCGTTAGTCACGGCTTTGTCCAGGTCCTCCCAGAGCTTCTGGGAATGTGGTATTTTGGCCATCCTAATACTAAGCTTATTATTTCTGTCTGGAAATTATTATTAGATTTCAGTCATTAGGTTTCAGGGCTTTGCTTAGGTTATTTTTTACTAATTTGCAATGATCTGAAAACCAGCTAGATTGCCTATTATCCGTAACCATATTCTTTAGTGGGCCTTTGACGGATTTTGAGACCATAGTGGTTGGGGCGGTCAGAAACACCTCTGCTTATGCCTCAGAGTGGGTGGCAGGAGGATTGGCTGAATATTCAAGGAGGGTTAGCCATTACATGCCTGCTATGCCAGCTGTACACTGCTCCAGTGCAGCACAGACACTGCGCTTATGGTATGTCGTGCTCTCACCACCCATCTCCCAGACATGAGGGGGGACTTTAAAGAACCAGCCAATAGATAAATGCAAGAGGGGTGCAGAAAGGGGTCACAGCCCATGGGAAATTCAGTGTGATGGGGGAGTTCACCGGCCTGTGAGGCATCGACAGTTGGTTAAATTTGAAGTTAGGATGCGGTTAGAGACTGCTGTCAGTTGGCCAATATGGGCTGCATTTAGACGTTGGCCAATATGGGCTGTATTTAGACGTTGGCCAATATAGGCAGTATTTAGACTTTCTCCTAGGGCAGTTGTCAGTTCCCAGTCTGCCCCTGGAGGTATCTGACACTGAGTGGGTCGTCGGAGATAATTTGTTAGGTTTGGTACCCGCGACATTTAGGATGCGCACTTACCCACTTACCGCTGCAGCTGGAACTCAAACCCACCAGCTGACTTTCCGACATTGGGGCGTTGGGATTGGGTCTGTAACAGAGGGCCAGGGTTCCTGCGAGCGATATATCTGCCTGGATTGGCAGTAAAAGCGCTGGTTTCTTTTGACCTTTCGCACGGTGAGAGGGAGTGCAGACAGCCAGGCTTGGAGAGGACACCGGTCATTATTTCCCAATTGTGATTTGTGACTCAGCCTCGAATGCCTTGTTTTCCTTGTCACGCGCTGCCATAGATAGAATAATGCATGGAATTTTAAACGTGGTCAGAGGGGAGTCGGTGAGTCACAGACAGCAGTGCCCAAGCACCTGCAGCCGAGCACGGGACAGTCAGCCACACGCAGAACAGGACGCATTTATTTATATAGATGGTTTCACGTGCCTCACGCCCATAGGGCTCAGGGCACACAATAAACAAATAACAGTATACATCTTCACCACATTGACATGGAGCGTTATCGGCCCAATGGCACAAGCTAAGGTTCACGAGAATAACCTTGTCGCTATCTTTAGTGACTGCAGAGCAAACAAACTCATTCAGCCCATCGATGGCTGACCCCAAAAGATAGATCTTTTTTGTGGGGGTCACCGCACCGGTCCTCTCCTACGCCCCTCGATAAACTGAGGGTCAGCCACCGAGACACGGGTTCTGTGAAAGGCAGCTGAAGGGCTGTTATTTGATTGGCTGCTCCAGGGAATGGAGGCCAGAAGTATATTGGCAGCCTGCCCCATCTTTTCTTTTTTTGCTGGCAGCATTTTTTTTTACCCCTTTCTGACAGAAAATGTTCTTTGATTTTGGTGAATACGAAACTGGCACATAACGCAAGTTAATTGGCATATGACGACAGACCACGTGGTGGCTGGTTCCATGGCGCGGCGGCGGTAGGGGTCGGCGGCGCCGGTGACCAGCAACCGGGTGTTCAACCCCCCCAGCGAGTCGCAGCGGCCAGTCACTAGTGATGGCAGTGACTACAGCCCCGCCCCAGGACTGGGGTAGCCTGCCCTTGGTGACCTGAAGCCTGCGCCCCCTAGGGGTGCAGGTCAACCTGTCCCTAGTGACCTTTAGCACAGCACTTCCCCGAACTGGGGCACCGCGTGCTGCCCGAACGCAGATTACCCTGCCAAGGGAAGAGCGGGGTTTCTTGATAAACCGAACACACAAAGCGTAGTTCCTTTTTCTAGGAATATTATCGCCGATCACATCTCCTTCGAAAAGGGATGTCCTGAGTGCAGTATGGGCAACATAGCTAGCTGCCAAGTGGCCAGGCGACCTGTGTAACACTTGTAACTATTCTGGGCGATAAATCAACACACACTGCATTCTGGGATTTGTAGTTTGCCACTGTAGGTTCGCCCTTACAAGTTCCAAGGATGGATGGTGATATAGGTGTAAGAAGCAAGCACTGACTGAGGGGGGCACACACACGGGGCATGGGCGACACTCGACAGCAGGGTCCCATCCATGGTCTCTCAGTCTCATTACTCCACGGCCCCACAGCGGGTCCAACAGATGCTAAAGTCACATTCTCTACATCACTGAAAGCAAACAACACAACTTGTTTTATGATCTCAAGTCGCTCTCATTGGTTGTGCATATAACAATTCCTTTGAGAAATATAGAAGTACAAAACCCCACAGGAGCCCTAGCTGAAGCATTACACGAGGGGCCGCCATGCTAAATAGACTAACAGGGCTGGCCTTTCTCTTGGCGCACAACAGAGACGAACTCAAGGGTCTCACCCGTTAAGTGGTCAACATCAATACCGCACTCGTTTAAGCATAATATTCACAAATCTATATACATAATGTTGCTGCCTGCTTAGAATCCCCCTGCACGCTTGGTACAGAGGGTACCCTTACACCACAGAGGATTAATGAATGAAGTAATAGCGCTGATTCTTTATTGCCTAATCACAGAGGTTAACATATATGCTTTACTCAGTTTATGCATAATCTCTGTTTGCGTGCCTAGTACAGATGATACCCGCCAGTTACACCACGGAGTTGAACACCAATCACGATGTAATGGTTTTGGTTTAACTGGGCGACCCAGAGCTAAACGTCAATTTCTCAGAATCAACCAACAATAATAATAACTTATTTCTTATATAGCGCTACACACCCATAGGTCTCAGAGCACTGAATAACAGATGACGCTATTATCCCACTGTGTGGTACTCAATTTATCGAACTCTGAAGGGCTGAGTTGACCATGCCGGGATTCGAACCTGCAACAGCCGGCTATGCACAGATATCAGAGGCGAGCGCTCAACTCACTGTGCTATCCGACCAGTCTGACCCGCAACACGTATTAATGTTTTTTTTTTACTGGTTAATCGCAGAGGTCAACTTTTAGGTCTCTCTTGATCCATGATCTTCGCGTGAAAAAGCGTTGGGCAGCGAACAATGGCTGTGTGAGTGTACCCGTGGTGCTATACAAATGCTAAATAACATAACATAACTGTAAGGGGTAGGAAGCAACAAAAAAAGGTTTTGAGGAAAAACAAGGAGACGTGTGGTGGTGAAGTTGGAAGTGCGACTGGGGAAAATTATGACTGGCAAAGAGACTGTGCAGATGTGGTATCACATTTCCCTAATTCTGCAAAAACGTAACTGGCTTCCGTCCACTCCTATATTAAATTCAAATCCTTGTGACTGATCCTGGTGTAACTCCCACTGCTGTAACTGGGAGTTACACCAGCTGTAAAATTAAGACAGCACGTAACTGCTTTGTGAATCAGTCTCCTTGTGTCAGAGTTTGAGTGTGTGTCTGTGCTTGTGTGCATCTGTATATGAGTGCGTGTATGTGTTAAGAGGGTGTGCGTGCCAGTGTTTGAGTGTCTGTGCATATTTCTGTATATGGGTGAATGTCTGTTAGAGTCTGTGTGTGTGTCAGTGTTTGAGACTGTGTCTGTGCATGTCTGTATATGCATGTATGTGTTAGTGTGTGTGTTTGCATGTATTTCAGTGTACGTGTGTGTCGGTATGCGTGCGTCAGTGTGTTGACGTGATGAGTGGCAACAACAGTACATATCTGCCTACTATTAAAAAACTCCATTACTAATAAAATCTATATTAAGTGAAAATACTGCCGGAAAAGCTTTGGCATTACTAATGCTTGTTTGTGTCTTTCCCGTCTGAATGCAATTCCTTTCATTTTAATTTCTCAAATCATCTCACATGGCTGCCTTCCATTGCCTGAAAGCTCTCCAGAAGAAACCTGCGCTGAAGCCAAGGTCAGGAAGAAAATCTCCAAACAGGCCGCTGGGCAGAACCAGCACCAAGCATCTAACTTAACAGAAACCCTCATTATATATCGTCTATACTCAGGAACTACTGGGAATGAACTTGATTAAAGCTAAATCTAATTAAAGAGTATTCATTAAAGATAAGCATTGGAAACCTGTTTTTCTCAATTACGTATAGCATAGGATTTGTTTATGACAACCACAAGGCGAAATCATCCAAAGGGCACAAGGTAGAAAAGGTAAGTTATGAGTATGAGTATCGAGTATCACTGGCTGACAATGGGGAATAGCAACCAGCAAATACCTCTGGCACCATAACATCACTTCTCGGCTCAGAGTTAAAAGGGTGGGGGTGCTGGACGATTGCCCCAAGCATCCCACGCTGCACTGGACTCCAGATCTCAGAGCCGGGGTGGCTACGTAGGGCTCTGTCCCATACACCGACAACATAGACCCATGGGAGGGATAAAGGTATATTAATTGAAGATACAAGGATAAACCAAATAATAGGGAGTAATATCACTAATAGATCTAAAACTAGTTAGCAACAGGCTGGGTAAAAGATAATCATTACGCATCGAAAGTGCCTAAAGTGGTTTACCTCGGCATCAACTCGCACACCCTACCTGGCTGGATACATGATCCTGCCTATTCAGACTATTAGTTTGTGTTGCCTAATTTATAGTAAATTGTACTTGATTCAAGTCAACGTAAGATTCAATATAACCAAAAATAAATACAGACTTTGGTAATTAAATCAAATGACAAATGTGAAGTATGTAGTTACACACAAAGGAAGATCCAAATTACACAATACAGAAAATAACAACGATGATCCTCATGTAAAATTCTTCAAGATGTTTTTAATGCTGATGACTGCGACGACCGATAACATGTTTCGGGGGATGTTACCCCTTCATCAGATCAAGTCTGCAATACAAAATTTACACAACATAACATAAGTGACCATCACTAGGAAAAAGAAAAAGCAAATCTACAAAACACTGTTCTAACTCCCCCATGTCAAATGCAAGTACAAGAAATTACAAACTTTCCTGACTCTAATTAATCAAAAAAACTTAAGCATAACCATTCAAAAGAATGAAGTGAATTATATTCACTGCACATATCATTATTTTGAAACACACTGTAGGTCAATCGATAATTTCCAATCATTGACAAGTCCTTACCGCTAAATACACATGTCCATAAACATCCACTGAAGAACAAATGAAGTCCGTAGCGTCAGGTATCTTGAGAATAACACAAAGAAAAAGAAAATTGTAAATACTGAGGATATTTATCCAAAGGACAAGTTGCATATTGTTATTGGAAGGTGCACGAGTCGGAAAACCAAAAACCAAAGTGTGTCGTTTGTTAACACAGTGCCATCAGGACAATGCCTGAAACGTAGCAAATAAAAAAATAAGAACCTTAAACAAAAAACTACCACCGTGTTCACCGAAATCACGCGTGCAAGTAGCTGTTAATTCTGCCCTTAGTGTGTCCTCAAAATGGAGCATGTCAAGAAAATGCCCAACCTCAAGTGAATAAAAACACAGTGAAGGATGTGTCCCCGATTTCACTATAAGATAACGTGGTGGTATTGAACTTACCACATCTCTCTTAATTTAAAGACGCTTAGAATCGAAATAGTAAATACACCGATAGCCGGAGGCTATCATCAACGAAAGGAATAGTCTGCCCAGCGGCGAACGCTGCAAAAACCAAAGGCCTAGTTTAAGATACCACGGTACTATTCGAATTTAATAAAGAATTAGGCAGTGACCCACTGCTGAGTCGACTTACCCGAAAAGCCCAGCAAATAGTTTCCCCACGGTCCGAAAAAGTGCCTGTGTCTGCACGAGACATCTAATGCGCCTTGTAACAACGTGTAGAATCCCGGAAGTAAAAAGCGTGTGTTGCGTCAGGTCCACCAATCAGTGTAAAGTGATGTGCGCGTGCAGGCACACGTTCTCGTTGCACGTAACGTCATTGTGCGGCGATACGCAGTTTAAACACCAGTGAACAGTAAAAAAGGACCACAATGCAGAAACTAAAAAACATGCTCTCATGAGCGCACCGTACGCAACAAACTCAGGTAAGACCCCAAGAAAACAAACAAAACCCGCACCTTATTGTAACAGGAAATAAAGAGAAAAAAATAAATTAAAAATAAAAATAAAAATGGACCTAAATCAATAGTAACTAAGCAAGAGTCATGCAATATATATGCTTAACCTCTGAAAAATAATAATATGCAATATGTCCAAGGGTAATGGAATCCAATTGATATTGTGTTAAAAATAAAAAATGATGATATCTGAAAGGCTGCATAGAAAACTCCAACAGTCTTAAAGCTACCCCAAATTTAAAAGATAATCATTACACATAAGTGTCTTAAGAAGACTAGTCCAGGCAAGCAACACCTTTCTTTTAGTTACCCTCCCCACCCATCCTGTAATCTATCATGGCGACATATCGTTCATTCGGCCTTGATACTCCCAAACCCTGTAGGTTCTTCGAGGGCAGTTGGACAGCGCACGAAAGCTGCGTGAGTGGTACCTGAGGTGCTTTACAAATAATAAATAACATAACATAACATATTAAGAAACCAACACGCCACATTTTTGTAATGGCTGTGGCAGTTTTTAAATGCATGTGGCGCAATATGAATGAATAAATAAATAAAACTTACAGCATACATTAGTTCACTGCCACGCAGTGCTGTGTCATTGTACAGGATTGGCAAGCGCAGGCAGGGGTGGCAAGTGCAGTGGCAGAGAACGAGCAAACCACCTGCTGTGTAAGAGCACAGTGGGTCTGCAGGGCAGGCGGTGTGCTTGACACCCAATGGGGATTTCCTTACATTGACCAGTAGGTATTATACAAACAGTGTCTAACTGGGACAAACCAGTAATTCAGAAATGTACAAATACGTCATAAACATATAAACGATAAAATATTACTACAGATACAGCCAGATGAGGACATATCTAAGCTGCCTCTGAGACCCCACTGCTGGCCAGCTATGCCTCCCTACTTGGATTAAGGTGCACAGGCCCATTATCTGCAATTCGACCGCGCCTCTACTACAAACAATAAGGAGGGCATATCTACGCAGTCAGAAATAAGCAAGATGTGGTTACTGCGTACAGTAATATAAGCAGTGATAAATCACCTGTGTGCATATCAATGTGCAGACAACTACAGCAATTAATAACTTGAATGAATAGTTTATGAAGGATAACAATTCCAAGATGCTGCACATAGCCATATAAAAGGAATCCTTTATTTTACTTTGTTTATCAATGATCAACAAATATTTAGTGCAAAAACACAAGACGGCGCGTAAAACAGAGAAGTGTACAGATTCTACTAGCTGGAGTTTATATACGAAAAAATGCAGTAGAGACCGCGTAACAACAGAATAATATTACTGTATATACTGGACATTGATACTTCCGGAGGTAAAGGAGGGAGCCCCCTCATGACACAACATCTCACTGCATTTGTATTCAAAACAGAAACAAGATTGTCGACATGTTTCGGCGGCTACATTTGTTGGGGCCACCTGCATCAGTATAGACTGGGTGAGAGCGGGTGAGATTAGTGTAAAACAATAACCAAAAGATTTTTTACAAGCAGAGACTGCATGATAAGCACAGTATCTAAACATCTTCTAAGTCTAGTAATTAAATAATAAGATAGAACGGATGAGACAGGAAATGTTTCATGTCCTGGCAATTTCCATCGCATACAAATAGGAAATCTGTTCTACTACAATATAAAGAGATAAAATCACCACATAGAACTCATACAACACATAAGTAAGTCCCAATCAAAAATGAGACATAAGTAACATATATATAAATTAGACAACACCAACATTAGTCGTGGGTGGAACCAGTAAACCGGCTGGACAGGGAACAGTAAAACCCATGAAAATATATAAAATCCCTATGCTGGGAAAAGGGAGTGACAGCAAGTAAAAATAGAGTCTAGGTCTACCGCCCCTAGACTCGTGGCGCAACGAAACTGCATACTGTAGTGAGAACGCGCCATACAAGAACCCAGCTAACAGAACATAAAAGCAACATTATTGCGCGTGTGGTGTTCAAGTTTCAGCGCTCTTAAACACAAGCACGCATGGTTTTGTAATATTAGTATTTAAATAATTGCAGCCCCGCCGTCTGCTGCTGTGAATGGTTTGTTTGGGTAAGTTGCACACCCACTGGCCCTGCTGCACCGCCTTGATAACTTTTTGCATCATTAATATTTTTTAACTCTGGTTACTATTGTGGACTACGGCGTTTACACCGAGCACCTTTGGTTCCGTCATCACTGGTTGAATACAAATGCAGTGAGATGTTGTGTCATGAGGGGGCTCCCTCTATTACCTCCGGAAGTATCATTGCCCAGTATATACAGTAATATTATACTGTTGTTACCAGGTCTCTACTGCATTTTTTCATAAACTCCAGCTAGTAGAATCTGTACACTTCTCTGTTTAACGCGTTGTCTTGTGTTTTTGCACTAAATATTTGTTTATCATTGATAAAGTAAAATAAAGGATTACCTTTATATGGCTGTGTGCAGCATCTTGGAATTATTATCTTTGATAAACTATTTAATAAAGTAATTAATTGCTTTAGTTGTCTGCACCTTGACAGACACACAGGTGATTTATCACTGCTTATATTACTGTACGCAGTAACCAAATGTTGCTTATTTCTAACTGTTTATAGTCCCCAATGGTTACTGGCACCCCTGGCCTCACAGAGACACACCCTTTTGATCAGTTTCCGGCATATCTATGCAGACTGGAGGGACAGAATTAGCTACATGCACATTTTTTTATTTTTTAAATGGAAATGCACCCGGGCTGTTTTGCACTGAATCAGCACAGTGACCTGGGGTATTTCCGTCACGTGATCACTGTGGAGGGGGCCAGGATAGAATTACCACTGACAGCCGACCGTCAGTTTAAAACCAATACCCACATATCTGTCCACAACGGATAAAAGTGCCTTAAAGACCACGAGGGGAGTGTGGAAGGGGCGGGGTTAACAACACTTCCTGCATTACAAAATGAGGGTCGAGTACCCAAAAATAAATCCCAGGTTGGGATGGGGAGGAAGAAAAAGGGGGAGGAGGGGGAAAAGAGGGGAGAAGGGGGGGGAGAGAGGGGGGTGTCCCACTCACCACCACCACCGTACGCTTGTGGCCTACCTGCCTTGTAGGGCACAATAAAGGGGAGAGGAGAAGGGGGTGGTACTCAAATTGCACACTGAAAGTTAAATACTGTGTGTTTTTGTATAGCACGTTTTCCCTGCACGATTCATTCTGCTTGATTAAACTTTGCATGCGCACTGAGCGCTGCAGGGCCCGCAGTGCTTTGTGGGGGCTTTCTTTAACAGCTTATGCTGGAATCCTAAATTGGGCTATCCGGGTTTCGCCTGGTGTCAATCCTGGGGTTTCTTTTCGCCACAAATACGACCTTATTTTCCTTTCTTCCATACTCAAAATACATATCATTCGTCATACGACTGAGGCTGTCGTGCCTCAGTGCTTGGGGAAAGTGCAGAAGGAAGGGACGTTTCGTTTTAACAGAAAGAAACCGCAGTCAGGTGCACCCCCAGTCAATAGAAACGGAAATCATCAGAAATGTAAGCGAAACCGGTCTCTGTCTCGGCAGGGCATGGCAGAAGGGGTGCCCTCGAGTGGCGGGCCTCTCGGCCAATCGCCGAGAGAGGGCCGGTTTGTCCCCATTGGTGGACAGCCGGTCATTTCCTCCCTTGCGTGCCGAAAGGCACGCAAGGGAGGAAATTGCGTCATGTGGGGGGGGAACCTCCTCTTCTACTGTAACCGTCGTCGGCGAAGGAGGTTCCCCCGTGTGCTCCGGGGGCCAGGCGTTTCCACGAGGCCTTGCTGGATTTCGCGCGAGGAGCGGCTTTGCCGTCGCGGGTCGGGAGCGCTTCAGGACTCCGGTCGTTTTTTCCGAAGTTTATCACCGATTGAGGGCGCGGTGTCCGGGCGCGCGGGTGCGGCGACGTGACCGACGGTCGCGTGGTTCCCGCCTGCCCGTGGTTTGTACCCCCCCCTTTTACCCCCCCTTCTTCTTTTTGCTTCTGTGTTCTCTTTCTTTGCCCCCTTTTCTTTCTTTGTTCCCATCCCCCCCCTGGTTAAATTGTTCTTTTGTTTTGCAGGGCAGCTTCAAGGCCTTCCAGGCGCTGGGCCCAGGCCCCCTTTGTTCTCCGCCGGGCGCCTTATCCTCCTCTTTCCCGCCCCCCTCCCCCCCCCGTTTTAATTTTTTCATTTTTCTTGCAGTTGGTGTGCGGTGTGCAGTGCCAGGCCGTGCCGGTTTTAGTGCGGGCCTCAGGAATTTTTCTCCACGTGGTGTCCTGCGCCCTCCCCCTCCCCCCCCCCCTCCTTCCCTTATTAGTGCTGCAGTGATTTAGGCCAGGCCCTTGGGCCTTGTATTGTGTTTTCTTTTCGTGTTTTTTCCCTTTTCTCCCCCCCCCCTTTTTTCCTTTCACTTGTTTTTTCTCTGTTACAGGCACCGTGTGGTGGGCAGTGGCAGAGCTGGTGTGTGGGTGAGAAGGCTGTGGATTTGAGGGAACTAGTATTTGTCTGAGGCGGTTGTAGTGCGGCGCCCCCTCCCTCCGCCTCTTCCCCTGAGGCTCCTGGAGGACCGGATTGATTAGTAGGGAGGTGAAAAGGAGTGGTCTGCTCCACCTACGGGAGTAGGTACGTTGAAGGTGTTGGAGGAGAAGGAGAGTGTCTGTTCCAACTACGGGAACAGGCGGAGTGGGATTTTCAGTGGCTGCCCCTATACCAGGTGGGGTGGTGAATACAGCAAGGCTGCTTCTCCAGCAGAAGTGGTAGGAGGAAGACAGAGAGCCGCTCCCTAGGCGGGGGTGGTGGATTACTACTGCAAACTACTCCTGGTGCAGGTGTGGTTATAGACGTGTGAAGAGGCTGATTCAAAGACAGACATTTTGAGGGTGTAAAAGCGGGGTCCTGTCCAGTTTAAGGGACAGGATAAAGGTGTTATTAATTCTTGTTTTTGTGGTAGCAAGGACAGATTGGAACAGATTGGCAAGCGTTCCTCCTGCAGGAGCAGCTGAATTGAAGAAGAGAGAAGCAAGTGCGACGGAGTCGGAAAGTGCAAGATCTCAAAGGATATTTTAAAGATAAGTATCTGTGGTTTGGGGATAATGTCTGCTCCTTCAGAGGAAGAGATTGCGGAGGCAATAGCCTTAATTAGGCGAGCGGGAAGGGGGGATTTGTTGGCTGAGAGTCCGGCAGGGCCTAGTAGGGCCTCTGACAGACCTGTAAGGGCAGCATCTGCAGGGGTAGCAGTGGCGGTGGCAGCTTGCAAGGTTACAGCGAAGGAGGGGGAAAAGAGAGGTGAAGAGAAAAAAGGAGGTAAGGGGAGTGGTTCAGGAGTGAAAGGGAAAGGCCCAGCAAAGAAGACGAAGGAAGCATTGGGGGGGAAAAAGGTGGTGGGTGATGAGGAGAAACTAAGAAGGGTGCTGAAAGCTGACATGGAAAGGAATAAAGTGGGTGATAAAGAAGAAGGAGAATTGGAGTCATCAGAAGAGGAAGGGGAAAGAGATTTAAGTATGAGGGAAGAACATGATGGGGATTCAGAAATGTCTGAAGGGGAGAGAGAGAGAGCTTTGGGAGAATTTAAGAGGAGCCGGGAGCAGGTTCCTGATCGCTCAAGACTTGAAAAAGCTACGGGCTGGAAAGATAAGTCCGCCCTGGCAAGTAAAGTTGGTTTTGGAGAAGTAAAAGCCCATTTTCTGGTTGCAGAGTCCTCGCCCAAAAGAACACGAGCGGAAGCGGCGCCTCAATTGACAGGACGGGCGACTGCTTCAAAAGGAGTGCAGTCCAAGAGCGGACAGCAAGGGCGTTGGACGGCAGCAGATCATGGTGAGTTGTTAAAAGATGTGTCAGCTGTATGGGGAGAATTGTTGGAAAAGAAGGAGCAGGAGTGGGATACAAAATTCCAGAGACAATGGGTGGCGCATGAAAGAGAGTTGGAACTAATAAAAATGAAAAGACTGAATTTATCAAAAGTGTGGGAAAGCACACAAAAGGGGGCTAAAGAATTGAATACAGGAGAGCCAAGCAAAGGGGCGATTATACAAAAGGAGGTTAAGGAATTGAATATAGGAGAGTCAAGCAAAGGGGTGGTTGCGGTGTGTGGAACAAGTGACACAGAAGTTGTGGAACTGGAAAGGTCCAGTTCTGAATCTATTGAAGAAATAACAGTAAAGAAAAAAGGAGACAGAGGGAGGTCTCACAAAAAGAAAAAGGAGAAAAAGAGAAAGAGGAAGCATGTGAAAGGCAGTGACAGTGAAGGGGAAGAAATAAAGAAGGGGAAAGACAATCTGCCATATCTGGGATTTGGGGCAGAAATGGGAGCTCATTTATCTAAAAAGATGAAAAAGAAAATTTGGGCTAAAAAATTTGTGGATGTATTCAAGCTGTTACACAGGGATGTACAGGCGAAGGAAGGGTCAAAGGAGGAGGAGAAAGAATTGGCAAAGCGCCCTTTTGTACCGCACACCATCGAGAATTGGCTCTCTGCCTTTTTTATTTATGCAGCGGTGTATTGCGAAGTGCATGTGGGGCAGGCTCCGGCATTATTTAAATATATAGATTTGATAAGGAGCGCGCATGCACATTTTGGAGGAATAGCTTGGTCCAGATATGACGAAGAGTTCAGGGCCAGGAAGGCGGTGAGAGATGAGTTACAGTGGGATAAGCTGGAACTGGATTTGTGGTTAACTACTATGACCCCAACAAGACCGACGGTTGCAGTGCATACAGCGAGCGGGCATGTACTCCCGTATCAGACATTTCGTGGTCGTCCCACCCCGGGACGGGTGGGAGGTAGGGGAGGAAGAGCAGCTGGGCAATTTGGAGGAAGGGGACTGGGATCTACATCGGGCCCATGTTGGAATTACAACAAGGGCTCATGTACCAGATATAACTGTTGGTTTGAGCATAAATGCAAAAACTGTGGGGGAGGACACCCAGTGTTGCAGTGTTATGGCTCGGGTAGGGGAGCAGGAGGTGACAGTGGGTCCAACAGGAGATCGGGAAGGGGCTTTGGAGCAAAGGGCGGTTACTCCAATTAAGGAGGAGGTTTTGTTTGAATTGTTGAAAGATTATCCAAGGCGGACGGAAGCGAGGGAGCTGTGGGAAGGTTTCACGCTAGGTTTTCGCATACCATATGAAGGTCCCAGGAAGGGTAGATGGGCGGATAATTTGAAGAGTGTGAAAGGAATGGAGCAAGTGGTTGAGCAGAAGTTGTCTAAAGAAATTGAGGAGGGTAGAATGGCAGGCCCTTTTCAAAAGTTACCTCTGGCAAATCTTATCGTATCACCGTTGGGGATTGTTCCCAAGAAGGCAAAGGGTGAATACAGACTTATTCACCATTTATCTTGGCCGGAAGGTAGCTCAGTAAACGACTACATTCCGGAGGAGCTGAGTAGTGTGTCGTACGGATCTCTGGACGAAGCGGTGCAGTTGATAATATCTAAACAAGGAAAAGTGGAATTGGCAAAGTGTGATGTAAAGTCAGCGTTCCGCTTACTTCCAGTGCATCCCGACGATTTTCAGTTGCTGGGGATATATTTTAATGATGAGTACTTTGTGGATAAGGCAATGCCTATGGGCTGTTCTATCTCTTGTGCAATTTTTGAGAAGTTTAGCTCGTTCCTACATTGGGTGGTTGAACATAGGTTGAGTGCGAAATGTATGATTCATTATTTAGACGATTTTTTGTGTGTGGCAGGTGAAGGAGAGAGTCAATGTTGTATGGATGTGAAGTTATGTCTGGAAGAAGTGTGTGAGGAATTGGGAGTACCATTGGCTGAAGAAAAGTCAGAAGGGCCAGCAACTGTGATGACATTCTTGGGCATCGAACTGGACACGGTCAAGATGGAATCTAGGCTCCCTAGTGACAAAGTGCAAACTTTGAGAGCATTGGTAAATACGGCAGTGAGCAAGAAAAAGATGGTGGTGAAGGAGGTACAGCAACTGTTGGGTCATTTAAACTTTGCTTGTAAAGTGGTTGCGCCAGGTCGACCCTTTTGTAGAAATTTGGCCTTTTTGTTGCGGGATAATCTTAAACCACACCACAGAATGAGGTTGAGTAAGAGATTTAAAGAAGACATGCAGGTATGGAAAGAATTTTTGTCTGAGTTCAATGGTGTGTCAATGTGGTTGGCAGGAGGTGAATGGGAATGGGATGTGCAGGTTTTTTCAGATTCATCCGGAGCGGGTGGATTTGGATTGTTCTGGGACAATATGTGGTGTGCGGAAAAATGGCCAGTGGAGTGGTTGGAGCAAGGTTTTTCAATTGCATTTTTGGAAATGTTTCCGGTGATCGTGGCTATAACGTTGTGGGGAGCACAGTGGAGGAACAAAAAAGTGTTATTTCGTATTGACAATTTGGCAGTGGTTCAGGTTTTGAATAAGCAAACCTGTAAGGATGAATCTTTGTTGAGATTGTTGAGATTTTTTGTTCTGAAATGTCTGAAATTTAACATCAGTTTTAGAGCTAAGCATATACCAGGGCTGTATAATGGTGTGGCTGACGCATTGTCTCGGTTCCAGTGGCAGAGATTCCGTGGGTTAGCTCCATTGGCGAAAGTGCATCCGGAGGAGGTACCGATCAGTTTGTGGAACCTGGGTGCAGTTCAGCTATAGGTCTGGTCGAAAGTTCTATTGCTCACAGTACGAGGAAAGCTTACAGGTCAGCCTGGAGGGATTTTCTGGCATCAGGTGCTCGCAGGCGAGAGGCGAATCTTGAAGGTATGGTGTTGAGAAAGGATGACGTTGAGAAATATTTGATGCAGCTAATTGAGAGAACCTTGTCCCCTGTGACTATCGCTGGTAAATTGTCAGGAATATCATTCTATGGTTACTGTTTTTGGGGATATGATCCAACAAACGTGGCTATGGTCAAGAGGATGCTGGAAGGTTGGACGAGGTGTTATCAGAGGGAGAAAAGAGAGAGAGAGGGCGTTACCTTAGAGTTGTTGAAAAGTTTGTTACAAGTTCTGTCTAGAGTGTGTTATGATCGTTATGAAGTTCGCTTATTTCGGGCAATGTTTGCCATGTTGTTCTTTGGTGCGTTCAGGGTATCGGAGTTGGTGGGTGGTTGTGGTTGGGAGGGCTTGTGTGAGGAATCGGTCAGTTTAAAGGAGGACAGAGTGGAGTTGATCATTTGGAGGAGCAAAACGGACCAAGTGGGTAAAGGAAGCAGGTGTGTGTTGAAGGAATGTAAGACTAAAGCAATGTGTCCTGTGAAGTTGACGAAACGGTTCGTGTTGAGCAGGGGAGATAAAGGTGGTCATTTCTTTGTTCATGCATCGGGAATGAAGGTATCGCAGAATCAAGTGTTGAGGGTGCTGAGGAAGGCATTGAAAGTGTGTGGGGTAAACCCTAGCAGGTACGGTACACATTCCTTCAGGATTGGGGCGGCTAGGACAGCACAAGAATTACAATTCTCGGACTCAGAGATCATGAGGCTGGGCAGGTGGAAGTCTGGGAAGTTTTCTGTTTATGTGAAGAAATAAACGTTTCTTTTGTTTCAACAGATGGGGCACGGCCCAAAAGAAAGGTTCAAATTTGGTGTATGGGACACTCCATAGTGCGGTGGGCAGGCAGACA